>JAQIWB010000085.1:0-10398 GCA_034693825.1 Zercon vagabundus
TGAAAGTAAAACTTATAAAAAGCCCTGAGATTTTTCTGTTTTGTGTCACACATGGCTATTTGAAATTTAGTATCCAAATATTTGATAAAACTTCCAGTAAGCCTTAAACGGAGGAAATTGTCATGTATTTGATTTAAGTAGTTGCCAGAATCATAGGCCCAAATTACAGATAATTTATCCGTTCTTTCCATATTTGATAGTGCTGTTTTTAATGATCTGAAAGAAAATTGAGCAATGGATAGTTTCAATAAACAATAGGTCATAAAAACAATAAACAACAATGGATAATAAATAAATGAAATAGGTTAAACCATACTTACTCAATAATTTGGCCATCTCCTATGGATTCTGAATTGTATGATACAGGGAATGGCGGTATTGTAGTCGCAGTTTGATGTTCAACTCGTTGACGTAATTCCTCAAGTAATTCTCGAGCCGAATCATCACCTTTTTCAGGTTCAGGTTTTTCCTGTTTTCTTTTCGAAGTAAACAGTTTTTTAGCTACGGCTTGAATGTTAGCATCAGCTTCCTCACTCTTAACTTCACCACCAAGAAATTTCACTAACTCAAAAATTTCATAGTAATATTCGTTTAGATCCATCGTCGGCATGGTGTAAGTGATATGTACACATTGCATCATACAAAAACATTACGTCATTACAGCCTTGGAATGTTCGAGAAACTCAGAACATGTGCTGTAGGCGGCTGTAGAGAAATATTGCGCCAAAGTTCAAATTTATAAATTAGTTTTTAGAAAATGGATTAATTAATATACAGATATTAGTACATTTATTATTCAATATCCGATTTAGAAAATAAAATTGAAAATATCAATATTATTACATTACATATAAAACTGTTTTTTACTATATATTATTGAACTCATCGTTTAATAGAAATATAGTTGCAGTATTCTTTATGTAAACAGTATTATCTGGACATTTATAAATATTTGTAATATTTGATAGTTGCATTATTACAATACATTCTTGACTTCGAACATATGGTTCTATGTTCTTTGTAAGTAAAACATTATATTCATCTTTAGTTAACATTATTCCGTAAAAATCTAACTTATTGGTTCTACCAATCATATAAGTAATATTTAAACAGTTCAATATCTTCATTGAAGGTGATAAACTCCTTTCATATCTACATGCACCTCCTGGAGCTTGATCTTGAATTGAAACTTCATTTTTAATGGCATTTGGTTTTTCTATTACATTACAAATGCCTAAAATAGTGTCATTAGATATTGTCATTCCCCCAATCAAGTATACAGAATGTTTCTGTCTATATCCAAGAAAATAATCATTATCACATTTTAGTAGAATTGCATCAGTATATGCTTTTGAAATATATGTAGTATTATACATCAAACTACATGTTTTCTCAGGTGTCATCTCTCTATAGGTGTACTTGTTAAATAAAATATAATTTGAATTTTCAATAACTTCAGTTTTATAACAATCCTCACTTGTGTAAATACCATACAATAGAAATGCATTAAAGCCTAATAGAATATATAAGAGTAAATTACAATTACACGTAATATTTTTTTCATATGTGGGTCTAGGTACATCATAAATAATTCCATCCATATCCTTATATATAATAATTATATAATTTTTTATAATACTAAATATTTTTATTTACAAATAATTCATTATAGTTACTAGGTTGTTTTGTAAAGCATTTTAGAGCTTCATAATGCGATAATCCCTTATTACGTAATTGAATGTATTTAATACAAAAGCAACCACATTTCTGTGAATCTATTTTCTGTAAAAAGTGTTCATTATAATGTATTTCTTTTTTACCACTTGTACTCAAATACTTGTTTATCTCATTCGGTACAATATTATTGCTTAATTTTCTACCGTTAATTTCATAATTGCCAAATGGATCGAAATACTCTAAATACTTGTATTTAGAATCATTTACATAACAAACCCAATGTGTTCCTGACCCTGTTGATTTATCCAAGTTTATAACTCCATATTCATTGTTTCTAATCTTTTTTGGTAATTGATCAATCGGAAATACGCCTCTAAAGTTTTTAAGATTACCTAAAACATTTTGAATTGTTATATTACTCATATTATTACAATTTATCTTCTTTCCCAATTTAACAGTACACCCTTTCCTTTTTTTTGTTTTTTACAACCTTGTCCTGTCAATGCTTTTTTAGTTGCATATGATGCTGCACCGGTTAATGCACCAGTAAGTAATGCCTTTGCCACTAATGGAGCTAAAAGTGGTAAAAATCCACCATTTTGCATAGATTGTTTGTTTATTTGTGTTTTTGAAATAGTAATATCTTTATTATTATTCAGTTGATTTATCTGAGTTGGAGTTAGAAGTAATCTATGATTTACTGGTTGGTTTTTATTAAGTCTTAATTTTATGGGTTCTTTATCTTTATATGATTTTTTCAACTTAGCTATTTGATTATCACTTAAATAAACAGATGTTTCTTTGTATTCAGTCATAATGTTATATATATACAATAAATAAAAATAATTTCAAATATAATTATTTATTTTCTAATTTATCCAATCTGACACTTAAAGCTTTAATTAAACCTACATTAGCTTGTACAAGTTGTTGTATTGACTTAGCATCACCTGAAGCTCGTTCTAACGTATTTATTCTACTACTCATATTGATTAATTCTTCTGAATTGGGGAGTAATCTTTTCATGCTAGTTTCAGCATCGTTTATTTGTTGATTTATGTACTTCCTGAGTTCAGAATCTAATTCATCAACATAACGTTTTTCGGCTAATAGTTTAATTTTAGCTTCACTTACTGGTATCATTTGTTTTTTTAGATTTTCAATATATGCTTTGACTGAAGGTTCTAATGCCTTCATATCGTTTCTTATTCCAACTTCAACATCATCTACATATTTTTTATTAACCGCATCCAAGTTCAATTCTGGATGATTAACGTCAGTTATTTTCTTATTTCTAGCTGAAAATGTATCATTAATTACATACATTACATTAGAATTTAAGTAATCTAGATTAACTGCATCAAGTTCATGTATCGGATGTGACACATTTCTTAATGCATTGTTTTTACAATTAAAATCAAATGCGTTATCATCTACATATTTTCTTACAAGTATATTCTTACTATCAACATAATTTTTAGTCACCGCACTATCTAATTCAATAGGTTCACTAACACTTGTTATTCTTTTACCATGAGCTGACATATAACCAGAACCAGGTTTATTCCATACACATTGTTTTTTAATATATTGCAAGTTCACGGCATCGTTATCATCACTTGGAGATTCTACATTGATTAGTTTATTATTCTTACAATCATAATTAAATATCAATGAATCGCTATATTCCTTAGTTGATGCATCACTCGATTGTTGTGGTGACAACACATTTTCTAATCGTTTGTTATCAATATCATAGTGTCCATCTGCAGATAATTTGAACCCAAATCCTGGAGGACCAGGTGGACCAGTTTTCTCTGAATCATCATAAACATTGCCAAAAGGATAATATATGTTATTTGTCATATTCTATATAATGCATAGAAATATTTATATACATAAATATTTTTTATAACCGTGTTATTGTATTAGATTTTTGTTTTTTCAAAATTAAAGTGTAAAACACTCTTTGTTTATTGAGATCAACAATGTTTCCATCTTGATCAGTTATATACATTCTTATACTATTTACATATCTCGTATTAATTACGTTTTCATATTCCAAGTTGATTCGTTCTATTGAAATTAATGAACCAGGCGGATTTGATGGTGTAAATGTAAATAAAACATCTGACTCAGAATCATTATACCTTGATCCAGTTATCAGATTACAGTGTACAAATAACTTATCAACACCTCTGGAAATATTTGCTATCTTCTCACCGGTTTGTTCTTTATTCGAGTAAATCTTTGATTCAAATCCTGAAATTTCATTTAACTTTCCTTCCGTAAAGTCAACTTGATAACCCTCTTAAAGTTTAAGTATAAACCGTGATGTGGCATAATTTGTTCCGAACAAAATCTTCACATCTTCACCGAAGTAACTAATCAAATAATTATTTAATTCTCGCAATGCATAATTACCATTCGGTATTGTTATTGTTGTCCAGTTTGCGGTGTCAAAGTACTTCAATTTATTGTTATCGAACTTTTCATCTATATTATGCCACGAAGCCCACATATCAACAGACTTTAATGCTAACATGTACCCATCATTACCCAAATCAATTGCAGAACTGAAATGTACAGTAAAGTCTTCTGATCTATCATATTTATCTGAATCTAATATTAACCTCATCTTATATTATTATCTAATATATTTTTTGTTTATTTTTAATAATTTTGGAGGCGGCGCTTCGCCACCCCGTTTTTACAACGTTGAAAGTGTCACAAATCTCTTTTGACCCATATTTAAAACACCTTTTCTATTCTCCTCAATGATAAAGTAAAATTGATATTATCTTTTATATTGGCTGTGTTCTTGTTTCCCAACTGAATTCAATTTTTAATGCGTCAGTTCCAGTATACAATTTATGATTGGCAACATTAAAATGAATAATCGGATACAATTTTGCGTAATCTGTGAATGACACCAGTGAACCGTGTTCTTTATCACCAGCAGACAAGAAATCAGCATAATATCTCGAATAATTCTGCGTGTTCATATTGAAGTTAACGTTGTAATCTTCTTCCGGATATCTATAGTTATTTATCCTGATTGATGTGTTTGATAGATCGAGATGATCGAATATCATTTTGTTTTGTTTTTGATCATTATCTTTATCAATATATTGTGGTAACACAAAAATTCTACTAATTTCATTTGACGTTGTATCAACGATAATAGTACCGCTTTTCGCAGCAGTTGGATTTCCAGTAACACATCTAAACGACTTCCAATTCAAACTGATATCATGTGGAATATCACTTTCATATTCAATCTGTGCCATTTCTCTGAGTTCAACATGTGGTATCCATAATGATATATCTTTAAATGACACTTTATAAACAGTATTAGCAGAATCTGTGAATAACATATTGTTCGACACACCTCTAGTTAATGTAATCCTAAATGTCATACCAGTAAATAATGATTGATGAGTCTTTAAAAAACCGAAATATTGTTTTAGTGGAATCCACAATTTGATGATATTACTGTTTTTAGTTAATTTCCATCTCTTTACAAAACCATCATTGTAATCTTTATTATCAACTATAAACTTCATGAATTTTTTAATGTTTACTAGTGTATCAGTCTTTGCATCATCTGGCGTTGTACCAGAAAAGTGTTGCGTGTTCCGATCAGGTTTATCTGAAGTATCAGGATAAAACATCATATTTGTTGCTTCTGAACCTCTAACGTAATCATCACTGAAGTTAATTAATCCCAGCACATGGTGCACTAAACACGGATTCCTCACTTCTTCAACTAATGTATTTCCAATCGTTAATTCAGCTCTCGAGAACAGATTTCCAGTATTAACAAATGTAACATTATCATTATTTGCAATCACTGCATCGTTGGACTGAATTATTTGAATTTCAGGAACGATATACCCATTTGAGTAATCGATGTAATCATTTGAATCTTTTATCGTGAACTCATAGTTCTCATTATCTCTATCTTTAATGTTTACGTTCTTCTCATGATGTTGTTTATATTCATATCTACTAATTTGATTTTCATTACCCTCATTTCTGAAATTCCAAATCTCCATTGTTTATATATTATAACAAATATAATTTTTTAATTAAATTAATTAAATCAATAATATGTAATTACATATTATAATCTCTTATATTGTTGTCTAAATTCGCTAATTGTTATTTCACCTGAATGTAGTAACTTTTTTAATGTTTGCACCATGTTATTCCTGTTTTCTGTTAGCCCCGACCCATATTGTGCTGGATTGAACATTTGATTACCTAACTTTAGTGCACGTAATCGCTCATTATAAAGTTTATTATGTTTAATTTCTTCTTGAATTAGTCTTCTCTCATCAGCAGTAAGTTTCTTATTATTTAATTTTCCACCTAATTGTTTATTACGTAAATTAATTTCATGGATTGATCTATCGATCTCATCACGATCTAATAATATCTTGGATGGTAATGATAAACCTAATGAATTCAAATGCCATTCCTCTAAACCTTCATCAGTTTTGAGTAAAAACATACTGGGTTTTATTTTTTCTTGATTGCCTTCTATCGCTTGCAAGTTGAGATCAACATCCTGAATGTAATCCAGAACTTCAGCTTGTTTATCTTCTATGGCATCTAATCTTTTTTGTTCAGCTTCATGTCTTTTTATGATAGGTTGATGAAATTTCTCTAGTTGTTTTTGTATTCCTTGTTCTTGATATGCTTTATTTTCATTGGCTTTCTTTCTTTCTTCTTTTAGTTTAGCTAAGACAATCTTTATCTTTTTATCATTCATATTATATTATACATGTAAAACTTTTTTCAAAAATAATCTATAGTTCATCTATAGCTCATCTATAGTTCATCTATAGTTCATCTATAGCTCATCTATAGTTCATCTATAGTTCATCTATAGTTCTCGCAATATATATCCAAATATCAAAGAATATGCTCCTGCTTCAAAAATATAAATAGAATTCCCCCTCGTTTTTAACAAATTTTAAGGGTAACGAATCGCTCCCTTTGAAAACTTCATTTAAAGTACATTTATCATCATTTAACAAGCACTTTAACTAATTCAGGTTCATAGAATGATCCTTCTATTTCTTCATCATTTTCATCTACAATTTTGTATGTTGGGGGTTTTGTCGCCATGACTTTACTTATCGTGAATATCTCCTTGGAAAAGTTAGCTGTATAACCTTTATAAATATCACCTTCCTACTTGCTTATTCTCACATCATCACCAACTTTAAATTTTGCAACATATTTCTTAGTATAAGGTGGATAAAGATTTTTATAAACAATGTCAGAATTACTTTGTTTACTACCTTCTACTGGTGTCATCTTAATTGATCTATGATATGAAATATTGTAATTTATCATCAATTTGGGCAATACATCTAACCACCTATTAGTTTTTGCTGCATCGAAGTACTTCCACATTTTTGTTTTCAACGTTCTATTGAATCTTTCTACAATTTGCGCTTTTGTTTCATTTTCAGTTGCAAACCATGTTATACCATGTTTTTCAAGTAGATCACGCATTGATTTGTTTATAAATTCTAAACCTTTATCACTCTGTAATCTAATCGGTTCTAATTGTGTTTTACTACTTTATGCGTATTCACATCTTGATGTGTATTCACATCTTGTTTATGCAGCCACTCTTCAATCACTTTTTTAGGTAATCCTGTTTTTCTCATTAAATCATTGATTCCGGAATAACCTGTTTCAGGATTATAATATGTTTTCTCAATTATGATTGAAGACTGCTTTTCGCTAAAAAAGAACTCTTTTTACTCCCGCACACAGTACAAATACCCTTAAGCTGTTTTCTATTATTTTTGGTTTTAAGTTCTGTAACATTTTTTGTTTGTGTTTTCTTTTTACATTTGACGCAATAAATATCAGCCAGTTTCGCACCAGAGCCCAGCAATTGTTTTGTTTTTATACCAGTACTAGCAATAGTTCTACTAAGTCTTTCACCAATAGTTGGATTCTGTATTTGTTCTAATCTTTTCAACATTTTTTGATCAGCTGCTTTAATTTTTTCTGTATTTGTGCCAGCAGTTTGATAATCCATATCATGAAACATACAAACTTCATCTATTTATTGGTTTATCACCTCTAGCTAATCTCTGATCTAGTTTTGTACCTGGGCCGCAATAATTGTATCCTGGAATATGTAATTCAACTGGTAATTTACTAATTATCTTACTAATGATACCTTTGCCAACCTTAACGTTATTCTCTTGCCACAATCTTTTTTGTATATCTGTTATCGATGTCATATATATTAATATGTTGAAAATTTCTATTCAAAATTAATTTTATACCTTTTTTAGGGTTTATGGTGTTTGTTTCTAAAACAATGAAGTCATATGGATTTTTTAAGTTGTATTTGGGGAATTCTCCATCAATCTCAGTTAAAATTCTATTTCTATCTCTTTCTTGTAATCTGAAGAATATGAAGTAGTTACAATTCTTTCTGATGTTAATAGGCGTCGCGTAATAGGATTGTGATAGATAAATAATAGATGCATTTTTCTTTCTACCTCTAATGAATAATTCTTCAATTTTTGATTGTTTTTTTATCTGTAATACAGTCGTCGAATATAACTAAGTTTTTCCTACCACGATCTAGTTCATTAACACTTATCATATCGTCTAAACAGCTACAAAAATGGGTTTGTTTAGTGAACTTTTTGAAGTCTTTTAATAGCAATTGTTTTTCTTTTTTATCTATTTTTGATGATTTTATTTCACTTTCTGTTATGTCATTGTATTGCGTGAACTTGTTCTGTAACGTTACATATTTTGGTTCTTCTATATCTTTTGCGCACAAGTATAGATTATCAAAATCAACGTAATCGTAAATCAAATTCAATAGTACGTTTGTTTTACCGCAACCAGTGGGCCCACTGATTAGTAATCTAAATGGATGTTTTAACAAGCTTTTTGTGTTGTCAACAAATTCTTCATCTTCTGAGTAGTTTTTGATCATTGTATATAAGTGCAATATATTTTTTTTATTTCAATCAAATAATGTTGATGATGATTGTGATAACGAGTGTGATGATGATGGTTGATCTTTATTTGTTAGTAGAGAAGGAATTCTGTATAGTGCCCCCATGGTAATGTATGTATGCCATCGTCTAATATAAATCTCTTATCATCTTGCCAGCTGAGTGCAATCTTATTCTGTTTTATTGTTGTAAGAATGTGATCTCTACTTCTAATTCTATATTGTTCCCTATGTGAAGTTTCTTTGTTAAACAAGACATTTCGGTAATCATCTATCTTTAAACACTTATCTACAACTACTCTACTGACGCCTTTAGCTTTTTTAGTAGTTTTACCATCTTGAACATCCATAGCATACATTTTTGATCTTAATCCGATAAATTCATATAATATGTTACCATTATTTTCATCTTTCATCTTACCAACAACTTTCTTGTTCTCGGTAGAGTATAGCGGATGATATTCGGGGTAATCAGAGAAATCATATAACTCCTTATGCTTTTTCATATCTTTATAAATATCCTTGGTTTTGATGTGATATACCAAAGAATCGGTATCTTGGTAACATAACTCTATATTATTTTGATATATATCTTTCATTTTATAGTGGAAATCATACATTAAACATTTTGATAAATCGAGAATAGCTTGGCCAATATAGATTGGTTTATCAAATTTAACTTTTGTAACATTCATTTCAATAGCTACTAAGTTTTCAGTATAAATTTTAAAGCCTTTAAAGTTTGGTTTCATGGTCAATTTTCTTGCTTGTTTTATATCGCATACTAATCTGATATCTGATCTACCTTTAACATTCTCCATTGTTTTACCATAAATACTGTTATTCATCAGTTTATAGAAATCTTTTTCGAAGTCGTTTGAAGCTTTTGCTCTCATTTCAGTATTGTAATTAATATATTTGGCTAGCCAATCAGATTGTTTAAATGTTAAAACTCGGTGAACTTTTTTCAATTCTAATCCATTTTCTAATGCTTGTCGCAATGCTCGGTAATGAATAACATAATTAGATTTAGGCTCAAGTGTTCCTTTCAATTTGCCATCTTTTCTTTCAAAACAAAATGGAAAGTCAGAATGTCTATTATGAAGACGTTTAGGTACGTCAAGATCAACTTCCAGTGTGGCACCTTCAGGATCATTATCTTTCATGTTCAAAATATATTCTGTTGTATATATTTTGTTATTATCAACATCATAATCCGAATTAATACCTTTATAAGGTAAATATTGACACATTGCCCATCCATATAAATTGTTTGCATCTAAATACATTAGATGAGATGTTTCTATATCAGGATTATAATCTTTCATATAGTTATTATTGGCTATTGCATATCTTTTGGGGCATTGTACTACTCCACCTCTAATACCATTTTCTTTGAATAGAACTTTATTTGGTTCATCTAATATATCCAATTCAATTCCAGTCATTTTTAACATTGATTTCCCAATCCAGGTGTTGTATAGCACCATGATGTATCAATGCCATAAGCTTTCATAGAATTTTGTCTGGAGGTTTCAAACACATCTGCTAATAACAATACATCTGTTTTCAAGTACAAATCATGATATTCACCTAAATTTTTCATATTAAAATGTTTCCATACTAATTTACCATGTAGATATTCAGCTGTAGTAATACCTTCATTTTTTAATTTACTATAGAATTTTCCTTTGGGTGGTAATTTTGTTTCT
>JAQIWB010000086.1:0-10359 GCA_034693825.1 Zercon vagabundus
GACCGCCGAAGCTAAATTCGCTTCTGGTTGACGTCACATATGTGCAGACTGACAAGTTAGCATAGTTACAAATATGAAAATTTGCGCGCAAATTGGTGCTCGCTTGAAAATACTATATTTCAGCGCGGCCGCAACACTGTAAAACTTTGTAAATACGGTAGAACGTCGTTATACTCTGTTTATAACGACTTCATGTAACGATTTTTTTCCTGTATCCTTCAGAGCGAAATCAGTGTTTATCTGTTCGTATTTATATAACGTGTTTATCTATATAACGTGTTTTTTTTGCCGGAACCGAGCTGGCAAGGATGTTTTAACGAGGTTCTACTAGGGCTCGAGAATTCCGAGAATTTTAATTCCTGAAATTCCTGAAATTGAAATTCAAAGTTTTCGGGAGATCCTAGGAATGAAAAATTCTAACGGATATCGAAATTTACCGTAAATTGCCAAAAAAAAATCCACGAAACATTCTTAAGTTTATAAAATTTCAATTTTTTTTCTACGTTTCAAAGTTTAAGTCAGTTAACCAGACGCAGAATTTGTACAAAAACATGTCAAAGTCGCCTGGGGTAACTTTTGCAATAGCATGATTTGAAATGCATAACTAAAAAAGTTACAAGTACATCAATTTTCACGCATTCGTTACCGTGGTTAAAAACTGCTCTCTGGGGCTCCTTCTGATTTCCCTGGTCATACATGAGAACCGACCTCATCAGCACGTGAAAGAGCACTCTCAAAAACTCTTATAACCAAAAAACGTACATAATAAAATTCGGCACAGCGGTTTAAAAGTGCCCCCAGGGTCGTCAAAACTTTACTCTGGAAAGGGGGGGGGGGTGAGGGGGTGGGGGTCAAAGCTAGTGAGGCACATATGAAAACTGACCCAATCATGTGAAAGAGCATCCTTGAAAACTTCCACAAACCAAATTTCACGCAATGTGGTTCAGTGGTTCAAAACTGCCTCTAGGAGGTCCCCCAGAGTTCTTCTGCGGGGTCATACATGAAAACTGATCCTACCAAGTGGAAGACTATCGTCGAAAACCATTATATACCAAATTTCACGCGATTCGACCTAGTGGTTCAAAACTTCCCCATGATTTGTCAAAATTACCCCCTGGAGGGTCAAAGCCGGGAATGAAAATGCATGCAAGCTGACTCCATCTCGTGAAATAGCATCCTCGAAAAGTTTTATTATATTATACCAAATTGCACGTTATTCGGCTCAGCTGTTCAAAAATAGCCCATGAGGGGCAAAATTGCTCTTGAGGGTCGAAGCTAGTGGTCCTATATGAAAACTGACTCCATCACGTGAAAATGCATCCTCGAAAACCCTTATTTACTAAATTTTACGTAATTCGGCTCAGCGGTTCAAAACTGCCTCACGAAAGGTCAAAAAAGCCCCCTGGGGACCGAAGCTGGGGTAATACATGAAAACCGACCTCTTCACGTTGTGAAAGAGCATACTCGAAAATCCCTATAACAAAGTTCACGCAAGTCGGCCCAGCAGCGGTTCAAAACTGCCCCTTGGTAGTCATTTTTTGAGGGGGCTTCCTCTAGCTGTACCGGATTTGAGTTGGTCTGGCCTTAGATCTATTCTGCAAAATAAGATCTGCCACTCGTCCAATTTGCAGAAAAAAGAGTTGAGCGCTGTCTTCATTCAACGAAAAAAGCCCGCAATTCGTGAAGATGGAAGAGATTGAGAAAAATTACCCGTTTTTGCAATGTCAAATTTGTGGCCTTAGGTCTATTATAGTAGGGCTGCCATACGTCCGGATTTAGCCGGATATGACCAGGTTTCGAGGACTTTTATTCGGGTCCCCGGAACTCCTCATGATGTACAATGTACACTAGTACCCGAATTCAAGCCCTGAGACTCAATTTTGCAGCTACGATGAAATAATTTCCAACAAATGGCTCGGAAAAAAAATTTGTGAGAAACACACACCGTTACATACAAATGTACAGTTTCAATAACATAGATTTTTCAAACCATGCTAAAATAGCATCCGTATTTCTTTGAAAAAATTCTCAATTCTGTTGTTTCAGTTCTACTTTTTGAGCACAGTTTGAAAAACCTATGCTATTGAACCTGCACATTTGTATTAATTTTGTATTCGTATTTTTTTGTACATTTGTATGAGTTAACATCACATTTGTATTAATATGTTACGATGTACGTGTGCGTGTGTGTTCTGTGTACGTGTGTTTCTCGCAAAATTCGGTATTTAGGGTTGTTCGAAAATGCTCTTTCATGTAATGAAGTCAGTTTTTATGTATGACCCCCCGCTTTGTCCCCAGAGACATTTTGACCCCTCATGGGACAGTTTTGAACTGCTGCGCAAATTACGTGAAATTTGGTGGACAGGGTTATAACTATTTCTCTTTCTTCCATCTTTTTCATCATTTCTACCGATTCCATTTTTGTATAGATACATTACTATGATATATAAAGAAAAATATAGTGAAAATATCATTTGATTCAAAATGTTTACTCACAAGTCCATAGTTTCTACATAAACGTAATCGTATGTATATTGAATTGAAACATTTTTAGTTGTGCGTTTCAAACCATGCTATTTCAGAAGTGGCCAGAGGCCACGTCATCTGACTTGTTTCATAATGTAACGCCACAACTGATGTATTTTGGCCAAAAAGATGAAAAAATCGCTACCTCGCTTTTCTCAGAGCTAGCTTTTTTCTATGTTGTGTCCTAAAAAACGATCTGAAATAAATTTTTCAACCTAAAAAATCATTTGCTTTGCTAGCGCCCTGCCCTAAGAAAGAGTTTACAAAAATCTGAAAGAAATTTAAAGCGTTGCCCCGCCCCCCTCTGTTGCACCGCGAATTTATCACAAATGTGGTACACGTGAAAATTAAGGCTAGAAAATATATTATTAAAATTTTAAGCTTAAATTTTAGTTACAAATTTACTTTAAACTAGCGTTTAACTCATAGGCGTAACACTGGGAGGGGTCAGGGGGTCATGACCACTCCCAAATTTTTTTGGGAAGGATTATAGTATTGTATGACGCCCCTCAACAAAAAAATTTATTTGGCTAACAATGTTAACTGGATTATATGGCACTCATAATTATTTACGTGAAATTTCAGATCTATTCATGGTTGTGTAAGCAATGCCAACAGTTTAGGAGTTAGATTTAGTCAGCGCTTAGTAAGGTGTGTTCTTCTTAGTTTCATTTCTGATATGGTTATAGTGCCGTTAGTATGATCTAAGAGTTTACTTTGTCCCTGACACCCTTCTGAATTCCAAGCCATTTGAATTCGGTCATTCATTACTATTTGTCATGTTCGTTTTGATCGATAAGATAAACAAACTAAATCGGCCATTCTGAAGTGTGATTGCAGCTTGTTGTTTCATTTTGAACAAAGGTTTTTTACCGAGCTAAATGAGACACACGTATGTCGAAAAATTACACCAGTTTACAGCAATTGTACGCAGAGATGCAACTTTGTACCTCCATTAATGGTGGGTCAAGATGGTGTTCCAATAATGGATCCATTTACCAAGACAGTTATTTTGGGATAAATTTCAACGTGACGATGAATTACAAATTATCTCTCGAAATTGACCGGCAAACAGTACGAAACACCTGCTATTTTCTGAGTTGAGGATTTTAAAGTAACCTAGAAAAGAATTTCAAATTTCAAACTATGGTTGAACTGAATTCTAAGGTGAAATGAGCAGTTTCGGTTTAGGGAGGCAACGAAGTAAGACGGCGCCAAAAAGAGGGCAACGAACGCCTATTGGAACACCATCTTAAACCACCATTCCTCCATTGAATGCAAAGAAACCACCAGTAGCCTGCGTGTAGTTATAGATAATAGTATTGAATACATTAAAAAAAATTATTAGACTGGACAAATATTTCCGACGTTCCTCAAATAATTTGCAAGAATGAATAAATATTTACGCAATATTTTATAAATGTTTAAACTAATATTTAGAAAATATCTGGCAAATGTATTTTTCCAATGTCTCTCTAAATGTTTAAAAAATGTGTGGTTTCAATATTGTAATAAATAACTTTTCGAATATATTCCTAAACTTAATCTTTCACATAGAGATTTTTAACTTAATGAGTTCTTTAGGCTGATATTAATAAACTTGGTAATTAAAAAGTGGTTCGAAAACATTTAAGTGATCAGTTTTCGCATTCTCGTATTCTGGCATAATGTAACCAGATACGAAAATTCGCGCGTATTTTCAATATATGAAAAGACGCTTTTCGAGATACAGCAAGGCTCAAAATATTGACGAATTTTGTCATGCGTTTCAGGTAGAGATATTGAAAACATATCCAATATCTCTACCTGAAACGTACGTCACAATTCGTCACTACTTTGAGGCGTGCGGGATGTAAAAATCGGCTCTCCATATATTCAAAACAGGGAGAAAGGCTTGAAAACGAGTACATTACGCACCAAGAGGAAAATGCGAAAACGGCTACATACGGTTTTTTTAAACGAAATTTTAATTACGAAGTATATTAACATGAGTCTAAAGAACTCATTAGGCCATGTAAAATTTAGGCTTTAAAGGAGGAATCAAGAATTTTGCTCATTTGTTTCTCTATAACACAGTAGACAAGCATGGCTGAGGTTCATTAGACATAGGTATATACCGAAAATAACACAGTTATACTGTCTATTTTTATTATAAGCCAAGGAATGCGTGTACAGAACACCAAATATCAACTTTCCAAATATTTGAACGCAAAGCACTCTTGCCAACAACGAACCTGAATAGTACGGAATTTCCAGTTTAATAATAATAATAATATACACTTTATTGAATATAAAGGAATAAAAAGTCGTCATATACATAATACAAATAAATACAAAATAAATACAAAATAAATATACATGTTGAAAGTTCATGCGTTGTTCCGGGCATGCATATCTCTTGTCAACCTCCAAGCAAACATATTGGCAATCTTCTCCGACCGGGCTACTGATAGAGGTTGCACATTAGTACCAATTCTAGTCTGCGTTTTCGTCAATGTGAAAGAGTGGCTGTATCTATCGCAATCAGATTCAAGTTTCTTATACATTTTTAAATTTGGAATTCGATGCAGTTCACCCACTGTTGAAGCTGTAATGGAGTGGCGAGGAATATTGCAACGCCATTCAACACGCTTAAAGAAGCGCTCTTGAACAAGTTGTAAGCGAGCAACATCTTTTTTTAAACCAGGAGACCAGACTTCGCTAGCATAAATATATATTGGAACCACCAAAGCATTATACAACTTCATATACACTCTCTTATCACTAGTGATGAATGCTCTCAAAATGTAGTTACACAACATTGAAGCCCGTGACGTCACATCCGTCACATGCTCAGAAAACTTCAAGAACAAAGAAAACTTCAAAACATAAGAACACCCAGAACCTTGACAAATTAAAGGGGGCTACGGGCGAACCATTGATAACATAACTATGTTCAATTCCGCTACCCAAGTGCAAAACCGCACATTTATTCGGAGAAATCTGCATATCCAGATCCTTCGCCCATCTCACGAAGTCATCACAAGCGGTTTGAAGCGTCTGGCGATCTACAGCTGAATCACATACAGCGTAGATTTTGATGTCGTCAGCGTATATCATGTAATAAATATCTTTGGGAAATATGTCTGCAATGTTTGCAATGTCTGCAATACAGATGCAATGTCTGCAATGTTTGCAATGTTGCAATGTTTGCAATACAGAATAAACAGCAAAGGGCCAGCTACTGTGCCTTGCGGCACGCCTGAGGTGGTTTTCGACAAGTCAGATACTCCCTACCCACTCTCACGCAAAAAGCACGATTTTGAAGAAAGATCGAAAGCCAAATGAGCATCGTTTGCCCGAAACCCATCAAACCAAGAATTTGAAGAAGTTTTTCATGATTCACCATATCAAAAGCGCTTTTAAGATCGAAGTACACCACATCTACAGAGTGACCGGAATTAATCAGACTAGCCCAATGTTGAGTGGTTTCTAACAATTGTAGAGTGGTAGATAAACCAGGGCGAAAACCATATTGATTTTTATCCAAAAGATTGTTATCCGCTGCATGTTCCCTTATATTATCACACACGATAGACTCCATTATCTTGCTCGGAACAACAGTCAGTGAAACAGGTCTATAATTCTTCGGATCCGATTTTGATGTACCTTTTTTATGAGTGGGGTTTACGATAGCCAATCTCCATAAGTCTGGTACTTGCCCAGTGGCATACGAGTTTTCGAAAATCATTTGTAGCGGAACGCATACAGAGTCGGCTGTTTTGTTGTAGAAATATGCAGGTATGTGTTCTGGGTTAAGACTGAGTTTCGGTTTGAGATCCTTCAGTTTTTGAAGCACACAAGTTAGTGGGAAGTGAACGTGGTCCAATATTTGGTGATTCGCCAAATCAGTAGGTGGCACCCAATTTTCGTTAATTCGGATCTCAGAAAGATACACTGCTTGATATTGATTCTTCAAAATTTCAGCTTTTGTCGCATCGTCTGTGAAGATAGAGCCATCAGGTAACTTAATAACACTCAGATCATCCTTCAGCTTTATTTGCTTTTTTTTATATTTGAAGAAATCTTTGGGATTGGAATTGGCAATCGTGTTTTCATGGATGACCCTCTCTCTCTTGGTTGCTTTGTCGAGTTTACGCTGCAATTGACTGATATTATGTAAATTTTCGGAAGTGCTCGGATGACAGGATTGAATGTTAATCAATTCATAAAAATTCGAATACATTTCATTCACATTCGCACATTGGGAAAACAAGCGCCCCCAATTCATGAGATCAATGTTAACGTTAATCGCCTCATAATCACCCGCCATGGAATTAAAAGAAAGTTATTTTTTTAGGGAAAGTAAATGTCTTTATTCTTCAACTACATGGGCAACTTGGTCTGGTATATCGATAAGAATACGGAAAAGCAATGCATTATGATCCGACCTCACAGGTACGCGATGACTTCAACAGGAGTAATACTCGATAATACCGAGTCGTCGTTTGAAAGAAGTTCCACTTATCGGTCTAGTAATCTCATTGACGAACTGATGAAGACTATTAAGCATGCAAAAATCAAGAAAAATCTCTTCTTTTGAACGATCAGTTAGTCGAGATGACGGTGCCGTTAAATGCTGCCAATTAATGTCTTTCAGATTAAAATCTCCAGTAAGTATAACTGGATGATTGAGATTACATATAAATCGATCAAGCGTATCTACAAGAGCATGCATCGACCGGACCAAATTTATCGCTGAATCTGTACACGGAAAATAAACACAAACAAGTCGAACTGCTGGTGAATCATGTGACATGATATCATTTGCTAAACACTCAGCGTCAGTGTTGGTACGGGATTCAATCATCACGGCCTTTATGATCCTATGAACAAGTATATACATACACCGCCTCCTCCCCGTGTTTTACGATCTGTACGAAAAACTTCAAAATTTCCGTTTAAGGAAAGTTCCGCATCGGTAATAGTGTCCTGGGATGCCCATGTTTCGCTGATACACACAATTTTTATATCATGGGCTATTACAAACGACGCCAGACTATCACTGGCCCCAGACTTTACAATTGAACGTGAGTTTATACATATTGATTTTATGACTGGATTTACTACTGAAGTTACATTCGCTTTAAACACAGATTGGTATTGGCAACGTTCTAATTGTCAGTCCCCATCTTCATTGAAGACTTGAGTATTCTTAAGATATCCTCTGAAGAGTTTGAAATAAACGTTCTCGGGCCAAAAATATGAAGCCATTGCATTATCACAATCCTCATCTTTAACTGTGACACAAAAGCAAGAATAATGATCTCGGCGGGTTTTCATTCGTATGCATCTCAGAGGGACTACACCATTTGTGCGCATATATGTGCATATTACATCCGACTTTATGTCTTTAAATGCATTCGTAATGAAAATGTTGGTCTCAGGCGGTAATGGTTCAGCTGCGCGTAAGAGCTCAGATTTTTGCACCCCTACTTTTGGCGGAGACAAAGTTGATTTAGGGTTTTTGTTAAATGGGTTACCCTGTGACCACGCATTCCTGTCCTTACGTGACCGCTTGCCGGCCTGAACAATAGGCGGTTGTTTAAATGATTGGGGGCGAGGTGTTTTAGGAATCGCGGACACATGTTGTTGCACTTTCGGGGTTTTGCGCGTGTTACCCCCAGTATTCTGAGAAAATAATGACTCAAGTCCTTGTTTGAGTTGTCGGTTTTCAAGTTTCAAGGCATTGATATCTTTTGAATTTTGAATAATTGTGCTTTTTGGATCTGTGACAGTGTTTGTTAAAACGACGATCTGTGCTAAACATGCCTTGAGAAGAGTTGTATCGTCTGTGGTTGAATTGGGGTCCAAGCTAGGAAGCCCAGTGGAAGCAGTCAGCAATTCCTGTTCAACACACTGATGACACTTAAACTGTCCATCTTCAGGTAAAGTCACACACCGAGTATAAAACACGTTTCGACACACTCCTATACACGTAGTTTTGCTCGATTGGCTATAGCTTCCACGAAAGTTTATGGAACACATGGGACACACTCGACCGCACCACTCGCCGCCATTTTGAATTTTTGAAAAGTTCAAAAAATAGTTTTGGTCTTCAAAAGATATTTAGTTATGACTTTGAATTAAATTTATTCAAAGACCGTAAATCATGTTCTGTGTAATGAGTTAAGTATACTTAGTTTAGTGGGCCACGTTTGGTGGTCAAATTGGGCCACTAACCTTGGCGTAAACGAGGCTCTGCTGTGCACCGATCATTGTATTAAAGTTGCTCAAAAAAATAGTGTCAACACCAGATTCTATGAGCCAGTTTTCAGATTTTGCTCTTCGCACACGTCAATAACAAGAAAAAATCGTAGAAAAACTTTTTTTGTTCTATAAAAATTGAAAAGTTCGATGTAAATTTGCTTATGTGAGTATCAAATATTTGAGACATCAATTATTTGACCCCCCCTCAACTCAGCGACGCTGTTTTGCCACTGCGTTTCCCCTTCTTAAAAAAATGAACTATCGTTTGGCGCCCAAATTAAACACGCTGTGCATGAGGTTTAGTTCAATTGAATATGGACAGATTAGAACAAGAAAGGAAAAGTGTACCGGGACAAATTACAAAACTTGAAAAACAGGTTTTGAGAACAATAAGGAAAGAGGATACGACTATTGAAGAGTTTTTCTGTGGAATGTTAATTCATATGAAGCAAAAGTCAATGCTTATGATTCTAAAATCTTAGAAATTACTGAAACTCAAAACATTGATTCTGGAATGACTTCTGTGTATTTGCTTTTACAAAAAAATACCCAAATCCGTTATCTGATTTGATCAAATTTGATCAAATTTTGCGCAAATTTTAATCAAATTTGATTAAACCAGATAACGGATTTGGGTATTTTTTTGTACAACACAAATTATACACAAAAAACTATCCCTATTCGTATTCGTCTAAAAGCTACCATTGAAAAAATGCCCAGCAGCAGCACCCATTACAATGAAACCTGAAAACGATACCGTAGTCAATTCACGGAATAATCCCGTTTTACGAAATGTTACTAAAGTTACAAGAAATCAAGTTGTGGAGAAGTTAAACGTTTGAATCACTCATTGGTTAAGATTTTAAGAACAATTCTCGAGATTAGTACACGACGATGAGTCGATAGCAGTATCTAATAATTTTTACTATTTGCGTACGCAACTCGTAGGTAAAGCGAAACAAACCATTCATAGATATCCAGCTAACGGAACTTGTTACTTGGAAGCTACTCAATGCTTGAATAAAGTCTACAAAAATGAGGAACATTTAATTAAAGCGCATACAATTAATGAACTTCTTAGTGATGAACATGTCAGCTCAACTAGTAATGTTCAAGGACTACGAGATTTATGTGATCGGGTACAGTCAAATCTGCATTCTTTAAGGTGTTTGAGCGTTTCAATAGATAACATAGCTGCTATGTTTCTAGGTGTTTTTGAAAACGATGTTCCGAGAAGTTTGCTAAACGACTTCCAAAGATTTTTTCGACGAACTCAAAAGTTGTAACAAAACATTAGAAAGGGGAATTAAATAGGCGCACAAAGGCAAATGCAGAAAATGATAGTGATGATGATTTAGAGGACACAAGGTCCATAATTTCGTCAGCTTCGAGTGTTGCTTCAGAGCGTAGCATTAATACCTCCCAACAACTTCTGTCATATATTTTATCCAGATTACCAGATTGAATCGTATAAGAGCAAAAGGAATAAGCGACCACTCAGTTACATATCATTTATTCGACTTATTCAATTATATGTGTTGTACATTCAAATACGCTTTTCCTATTTCATAACAGTGAACTTAT
>JAQIWB010000087.1:0-10358 GCA_034693825.1 Zercon vagabundus
AGGGGAAGGCTCGCGAAAGTTGACACCGTAAATCGGGTTTGAATAGTTGAAAGAACTGGGAATTGAAATGTTCGAGGGACCGCTGAGTAGAAAGCAGATCTGGGTTGATTTTCGGTCGAATGATTGTCGTTGGAAATGTGTTTACTGAGAAGGTGTAATAAAACCAAAGGGTTTACGGGCGACATTTTTATTCAAGTTGGTACAACGACGAAATATTGTTTGCGTATAATGACGAGGGTTATACTGCCTGTTTGGCATGCAATTGTTTCGTTAAGTATCCGGAGCGGCGGCGAATGTGGGAGACCAGGGGGCCACTGGGGGCCACAGGCACATTCTCAATGGGGAGGCGAGGAAGCTTCTAAAACCTTCTGAAAAAAGGGTTAGAAATCGGACTAATACCTTAAAAAAATGTCAGTAAATGAAAAAAACTGCATTCTTCGTGTTTGGGGAATGTATGGCGTCCCCTCGAAAATTTTGAGTACGTACCTAGCTTCGGTGTCATGCTTCCTATGGCGACTAAATATGCTTCAACAAGTGTTGCTTCATTCAAACGACATAAAATCTCCTTTTCAAAACTGCTTTCAAACGACATGAAAATCATAAGTTTTTGAGTATTTGCAAGTTTGAAATAATACAAAAATCCGCTCTAAAGACTGTTTTTGTGAGGAATCACTCGCGCTTCAATCGCAATTTGTCATTCTCAAATTTTACTACAAATTTTGCCTTGCTTGCGCCTCCATGACCGCATCCTGGATGTACCTGCTTTCATATCGCGTTACGTGTAGCGATTTATATACCGTGCATACACTAAAAAAAATTTGCGAAGTATAACGGCGGTTTCGCTAAGTATACTAAGGTAGTAAATTAAATTTTAAATTAAACATTATATCGTTAGATGAAATATTTGATTTATTCTACGTAGTAGTTGGGCATTCACGCGGGTGACTCATAATTTATTAGTTGGCGATGCGGCCCACAGGGTACACACCATTACTTCAGATACTAGATAATACACTTTCGAATAACAATAAAATCTAAATTTGGCGGAATTTTGCGAAGGGAAAATTTCGAAACGGGCGATATATGCGGCGTACGAGAATGCGGGATTTGCTTGCAAGTGGAAGTTAGAGCGCAATTACAGTGAATTTTTGAGTAGATGCATGCATGGGCTATGCCGTCAGACTAAATTCCTGAGGGGCAAAACCGCCGCAAAACATGTCAAAAACGTCAAATACTTTATTTTTGCAATATTTTTATAGAAAAAGTGGGACCCGAAATGAGTCCAGTAGATAGCGAGCGGCCCTTCCCTTGTCCCCTGGCGTTACCCATGGATTCATAGCTAGAGAAGTTTTTGGTAGCCTCCCGATATCGGGCCGATATCGGCAAAAACCACCTGTAGTTCAAACCAGGGGTGCCAAATTATGCTATAAAGATTTCAAATATACGATAGGAATCCTGACATCTTTATCTTTCCAATGGTATGTTTGAAATGTTTTTAGGATCGGCGTAGTACGGCGTAGGATCGACGTAACACGGCGTAAACTTTTGCCGATATCGGGAGGCTACCAGGGGTACCTAGTGGGCGCGGGTTTATGGGCGTCCCAGGGGTCACAGGGACCCCCTCGATTGTGTGAATTTATTGGAAAATTGGCAACAATTAAAAGATGCCCGAGAGCGTGGGTGGAACTATTGAACGCAGAGCTCATACTGACAGATACAACTCAGTGGATATTATGAAGTTAAGTCTATAAGGAATTAAGCAGGAACTGAATACAACGATCCGATTCTTGTGGACTCGATGTAACATGTGTTCTTGTTGACAATCGGTTTCGAAAACTGTCGAAATCAATTTCGAAAACTGTGAAATTAAGTAAAACTTTGTGAAACTGTTCATTTTCTGGGACCTGAGCGGCGGGATCTTACATCAATTTATCCAGATCGCGAAACGCAAAAAATGGGACTCTTTCTTGGTGAAAGCCTGAATCTGCGCCTGTCACGCCTGCGCCGCGCCTGCACGTAATTTGATTCGGGCTTTGATGTCTTCAAAATATTTTATCTTTATTGCACCGGCAAAACTGTATTGCATGCTTTAATTGTTTACCGTATGCACTCGTGTCTGCGGATGTTTTTACAGATATAATTTAATTTGAAACCATGCTTTTGTTATATGCGACTGTTTCACTACGATAACATTTAGGATGAATTGTGTATTATACAGCTTGATATTTTAGATGGAGCTATACGGAATATACTTTGCCAGTTACTGTTGTTGGTTAACAATTCGTCGATAAACACCGATGAGTAATACCTTTTCATCGCGCTGAAAATCGGATGTCGGTAGTGGAGTGCACTTGCTCCTCGCTCCTCGATGTTAGGCTGAAATGAGTGGCGCCAGTTTTTGGGGTTTTGTTTTTTTCACTGTTTTGTGGGGTCGTTTGTCTCTCACTGAATTTGTGTGTTGTGTCGCGCATGTTTTTCTCGTAGCTTTGTCTCACTTAATTTGTATTCAGTTTGAACTTTTTAATAATTCAAATTCGTTGTGAAAAGATGAAGAAAAAGATGTAGTCATATAAAAAGGTACATTCATTATAAAAATGTTTATTTTATTAATACTTTATTCTATTTATCTGATTATATTGTTGTTATTATTATTATTTATTAATTTTGACTTTGAAATCTGTTAAGTATTGTAAGGTGTTGTTGAGTGAAATTGAAGACACGTGAGTAAAGTTCCATTCAATCCAAATGTTTATTGAACTCCGATTGATGGTAGACAATAGTACAAACACTTTACATTATTTGTTACCGGTAGGAAGCACAAGCGAAGAGAGTTCGAACTGACTATCGTTGCAAACGAGGTAAACAGTTTTGGCGCCAGCGCCGCCTGTCCTCAAATTCCGCAATATGACAAATAGAATTCCTTTCGGTTCAAACATGGTAACGCTAACGCTTACACTTCCCATCCTTAAAGAAAAAAATCAATGTGAAAATTTTTGTTTCTAATCATACTAATAGCTCACACCATCCTCCTAAATTCAGAAATTTTCACATGGATTTTTGTACCAATTTTTCGTAATTTTATATCATTTCAAAAATATAACAATTTCACTTGAAAAGTTTCCAAAATAACTTTGAAAAATTCAATATAAACATTAACATTAACATTCATTTACACTTTTGTTTAGCTAAACTATTTACAATTACAATTACTCGAGTAATAAAACACTTTCTTTCAAGATTTAAACAAAAATGAAAGCACATTTTCCAACAAAATTTCTTCGCAATTTCACATTTTTAACACTATTTACAACTTGCAAGAATCTTTCAAAAATCTCTCACTAGTATTCGACACTTGCAAGTACAATGACATTATTCTAGTTTTTTGAAAAAACTATAAAATTTTTATCAAAAATCCAGTTACTTTTTTTTATAGTTAGCAACTGGGGGGCCAAAGAAAAAAAATATTTTGGGGGTAGTCGTAGAGAGACCATCTAAACTGACACTTAAACTGTCCCTTAAATGAATTTTTTTTGTGTAAATTGACAAGATATTATGAGATCGTTTTTAACAAACTTCAAATCTCTTTCTTTCAAACATGAGAGTCTACTCTGCTCTCAACTCACAAACTCAATGAAATATACTCTCAACTCATAAACTCAATGAAATACACAAAATAAATTTTCGTAAATAATCGAAATAAAAGCCATCTACATCAATTCACAAGGAGTTCTGGTTTTTGGTACACATATAGGGATGGCTACAACTTGTTCACAGAATTGCATTACTGAGAGATGTTTGCTGGGCGGATCTTGAATCTTTTGCAACGCGATACATGAGCCCTGAATGTCTTCGAATAATTACTTGGATCTGCTAATTCGAGGGCAACTTCTCCCAAAGGTGTTACTACGACAAATGGGCCCTTATATTTCACTGTTAATTTCCCATCTTTGGGATGAGGGAAATTGTATAGCACTAGATCACCTGATTGAAACACTTCGTGTTTGTGTTTCAAATCATATCGCCTTGCATTCGCATTATGTGCCTCTTCCAAGTTGACCATTGCTTCGCATCGGGCTTGTTGTAGTAATTGAATCTGATCATTTCTTGGTTCTTCCGAGGTGATTGATCCGTAATGCAATTCGTTCGGTATCCGCGGGTTGTATCCGTGTAACAAGAAAAAGGGTGAGAAACCAGAACTCGCTTGTATGACGGCATTAACTGAAAAACAAATTTTTGGAAGTAAAATGTCCCAATTTTTTCCTTCATCCAAAACAGCTCGTCTCAACGCATTCACTACTGTGGCATTGTATCGCTCAACTAACCCGTTAGAGTGGGCAGTGTATGGAAGAGTAGTGAGGTGTGTTATTCCAAACTTCTTAAAAAAAGACTTAGTTGCTTTGGCTGTATAAGGCGAACCGTTATCAGAAATGTAGAGAGATGGCGTATTAAATTTGAAGATAATGTCGTCCAGCAGTTGATATCGTACAGACTCCGAAGATATGCGGTGGAGTGCCCTTGCTAGTACGTATCGTGTCGCATGGTCTACTGTTATTATCATGCAGCAGTTTCCAGATTCAGTTTCTGGTAAACCAAGTAGGTGATCCGATGATACGCAATCAAACGGAATTGTAGGTATCGGACGTGGTTGGAGTAACCCTGGGGCTTTAGTGGTTCTCCGATTTGACGTTTGACATGTTTTACATGTACTGACATACTCCTTTATGTCTTTTTTCATCGTAGACCAATAAAATTTATTTTGCGCCAAATCTATACACTTTTTACTATTATGGTGACCGAAATTATCATGTAAATCCTCCAAAATTTTTGGAATCAATTTGTGAGGAATAACAACACCGCAACTACCATTTTGGTGAATCAAAATGCCATTATCGAGCTTATACGAAGAGTGAATCTGCTTCAAATGATTGGTTAAAGGTCTAAGTGCTAATTTACGTAAAATTTGACTACAAAAAGCATCTTTACTTTGTGCATCTCTCATCATATCATTTTCCGAGGTTTGTACAGCTAAACACTGTGATATTTGAGTATTCGTAGACATTTCCTTCCCATCATTAAGATCAAGGTTATTCACATTTCTCTTTTTGCAAGTAGATGTATCAACTGATGCAAAATCAACATTTGAATATTTTTGAGCAGTTATAGTAGCAATACATGGATTTCGAGATAAATAATCAGCTATTATATTATCTTTGCCTGGTTTATGTTCAATAGTAAACTGAAATGGAGCTAAGTCGACCAGATATCGTGCAAATTTACGATTCATCTTAGATTTTTGAATGATGTATGCCGTTGTCAAATTATCAGTTTTCAAGATAAATTCGTTACCTAACAAATACTGTCGAAATTTAATCGTAACAGCCCAGAAAACTGCAGCAGCCTCTAATTCGTTAATATGGTACTTTTTCTCCGCATCATTCAATGATCGACTTGCATATTGAACTACCTTCTTTTCATTATTTTGTATTTGAAACAAAACTGCTCCTAATCCATCGTAAGATGCATCTGTTTCTACTATCGTGGGTAACCCAGTTTTGAAGTAAGCTAAGATTGGAGGGGTGATGATATAAGTTTTAATTTCTTCGAAAGCTTTCTGTGCTTTTGGATTTAATGTGATTTTTAACCTCTGAGCTAACGGCTTTTTGAGATATAAATTTAGAGGTTTTACTTTAGCTGCATAACGCACTATTGTGTGTCTAAATTGATTCATAAAACCCAAAAAACTGCGAACTTGCTTCGGAGTGGTCAAAGTCTTGTACTTGTGAACTGCTTTGGTTCGTTCGGGATCATGTGAGATTCCTTCTGGCGATAAAATCCTACCAAAAAGAGTTATACTCGGTACAAAAAATTCGCATTTCGTCGGCGATAGCTTAAATCCATTTTTTATCGTAGCTTCTAACATTAAATCGCAAACTCTTAAATGTTCGTTAAACGAATTGTGCGCAAGACTTATATCATCAATGTAAACATTAACATTATCGCTATAGAGTCCTCCATATGCGATTTTAGCACTACGAGTCCACTCATGTGGAGCATTGGTTGGACCATATGGCATTCTTAGAAATTCCATGTGTCTATCCATGGTGATAAAGGCGGTTTTGGGAATGTCGGATTCTTTTATCTTGATGTTAAGAAAAGCGGATTTTACGTCTACTTTAGATTTATATTTTAGATCGGACATTCTGTAAACAATGTCTTCCATATTATCTATGGGGTATGGATCTCGAATTAAAGATGGATTAATAGTTTTGGTGTAATCAACAACAAAACGTCGTGGAGTCGTTTCGTGATTTGGTTGATGTACAACGAAACCGGGTGCTGCCCATGGAGATTTAGAGTTTCTACATAAGCCCTGTTTTTCCCATTCATCTATTTGCTTATTAGCAAATTCTCTGTCGACGTGATCTAAACGATAGGGTCGATTTCTCACGGGAGTTTCATTTTTCAACTTAAGTTCCATCTCTACAGTTGGGCATAATCCTATAGGCTTTATGGAAGATGAAAATGCATCAATACGATTTCTCAAGGTTTTATCAACTAATTCTAATTCCTCTTTTGACAAAAAATTTGGATCACCGACCTTAATTTTAGAAATTATTTCATTTTCCTCATCTAAAGTTATCTTGCTTGCCTCGGTTGGCTGAATATTTAGAGTTTCAAACTTAGTAGATAAATTTGAATTCGAAACTGAATTTATAGATGGTTGTTTATCAGATTTCAAACTACTCGGAAAGTACTCTGCTGCTGTAGAAGTTTGCAAAAATATAGACCCATCTGAATAATATGTCACAGAACATTGAGCGAAAAATGCAAAACTTCTTCCCAAAAGAATATCAACAGGTAAAATTTTGTAAACTACGACTCTAGGTAGAAATGCTTTAATTCGTCCTACTGAAATCTCAACATTTGGTAACCAACCGTCTGGGATAGTGTATGCACCAGCCACATTGAAACCGTTACCTACCCATGGTAAGACTTTAGATTTCAACTCTGGGGGAATCGCATCGTACTTTATTACTGTTGGATCTGAACCGGTGTCACAAATAGATTTAATTTTAGTTTTTCCCAACGTACTGTAAAAACTAGTTAGTGGAATGTTTGGTTCTGAAATACTACCAGTATTGATAAACATTAGATTTTGATCGTTTCCAGATATTTTGTTGTTTTTCGGATTGCCCCCTACAGCTCCTAAATGGCTATCATCAAAACTATTATCAGGTTCTTGCTGTTTGTTCGAGTTAACCAAGCAACCTATCGGAGGGTAAACTGTACGATTTTTGGGTCTCGCACCCATTTTATCCCAATGATTCCGGGGGGTTGATTGAGGATTAGTTTGCACGCGAGAATTATTTAGTTTTTGGGCCTGATTAGTTCTTTGAAAATTTGGGTTTGATTGATAGGAATTATCACGAAAAGTTTGTTGTGGTTGGTTTTGAGGAGAATTATCACGATTAATTGGAGGAGATCTATTATTCTGATAATAATGGTTATCTGGGTTTGGTCTAAATCTATTAGGATTTCCGTTGTAACCAAATCTGCTAAAATTTCTTTGAGGAAACCGTGGATTTGAGAAATCTCTGTTTGCTGGGTGAGGGTACCTATTTCCATTCCAAAAACTATTTCTAGCCGAATTTCTATTTTGATCATAATGGGATGTTCTATTATTTCTTACCAAAGGATTTCTTTTAGTTATTTCTAATTGACGGTAAGAGTCGGCGTTGCGCACATGTTCAAGTAACTCATCTATGGTTCGAATGTATTGAACTGAAAGGCTGGCCCTAATTTGGCTATGAGTAATATCAGAAATGATTACGTTAACACGTTCAATCTCACTCAACGGGCATGGACATTTCTCTAGAATGGCGTTCTTATCGTAGATATACTTAGTTAGAGTTTCATTGGGTTGAAGAACTCTTTCGGCTTGATATTTCATGAATTCAGGTAAAGTTAAACTTCGAGAAAAACGACTACGTAATCTAGCTCTCCATTCATCATATGTATGATATCTATAACCGTAAGTATCTTGCCATTTTTTGGCATCGCCTCTGAGTCTAGATTGTGCTTGAAGCAGCTTTATATGTTCCGGCCAATTGGAAGTTAAACTTACTCGTTCAACATCAATAAGAAAATTCTGAACTTTCTCTGTGATTTCACCATGAAATAGCATAATAGAATTTACCGTATCGGGAGTAGTAACTACAGTGATAGGTCGATTTTGAATAGCGTTTACTATTTCTAAAATGTCATTAAGAGAAAACAGCTGATTAGCATTTTGGGCGTTAACATTATCTTGCAAATTGCCAGCATTGGGTGGCTGCACATCAGGCACGAGATTAGATCTTTGGAAATCTCTACGGTTTGATAAGTTAACAAAAGCATCATCATTCAATCTATTCCTAGATCTAGCTCCTAGACTTTGTTCAACCTGAATATTTCTAACATAATCCTGATTTACTAATACGTTCCTAGCTCCATTTGCGGGAGTAGTGATAGAAGATGGAATTTCATGAACAGAACTAGCAGACGAAACCAAATTAATAGGATCTATTGTATCATTAATTCCTACCATGTTTTGTTCAATCATTCTATTGAAATCACCAATCGCGCTTTCAGAAATATTTGCACCATTAGCTGTTTCAAAATTTGTAGCATTTCGTTTTTCTTTGGATGACAAATAAGATTCCCGACGAAGTTTTCTCAGTTCGATTTTATCATTATCTGATAATTTCCGATTGTCTTCAACTAGAATACGACATAGTTCGGGCTTGCTCATTCGAGCTGGAAAAGGAACGTTTCGAAAACGTAATTCATTCTGTAGTTGTTTAACATAGAAATCGGCGGCAATCTCAAACTCATCCAAAGAATCAAAGGTACTAGATTGGGGGTCAACATCAGGGTCATACTCAAAAATATTCATACTTCCTAAAAAGATCAAAATGAACAATAGTCTACACAAAAACATTGAAACTTGTAAGCTAGGCAAGAACTGAACAAACTACCTAAACACAATTCGAAAAATCAACGAAATATACGACCGTAAGATTTGCTGTATCTTGCGTGATGATCTTGCTGGTCCGGGTTAAACTTCCCTGACTGGCTTGCTTGAGTTGATATCCGCACGAGAAACTTCAGGCTTGTGGATTCCGTCGTTGGTTGGGCGCCATGTAAGGTGTTGTTGAGTGAAATTGAATTAACACACGAGAATAGGGTTCCATCCAATCCAAATGTTTATTGAACTCCGATTGATGGTAGACAATAGTACAAACACTTACAATATTGTTACAACTTGGAAGCACAAGCGAAGAGTGTTCGAACTGACTATCGTTGCAGACGAGGTAAACAGTTTTGGCGCCAGCGCCGCCTGTCCTCAATTTCCGCAATATGACAAATAGAATTCCTTTCGGTTCAAACATGGTAACGCTAACGCTTACAGTTTTTATTACATTTTGTGTTTTGAAATTCGATGATCTTCACTTTAGTCAAACTTTGAGACTAGGCCTCTCGACCATTGGGTGTTTCATTCTATGCTTCTGGCTAGAATTTTTAGGGGCAGCATCCCAGCATCTCTCAGATGGTTAAGCGCTTGCCTGTCGCCTCAAAGGTCTCAGGTTCGAACCTCGCTGCCACATATACTTTGTAATTTATTATAAAAGCGGGTCTAATAAAGTAGCTTGTGTTGGCGCTATCCAAAAATTGGAAGGAAAATTGAGATAGGCTGCCAAAACTTGAATCTACGACAAAAGTTGTGATTGGTGTTTAAGAATATTATAATTTTAGTTTTCGTCACTGGAAAACTGCTTGGGTGTTTTGAATTTTCGAGGAAAAAGTTCCAACAATTCATGTTTTTGTAGGAATCTCATAAAATGGAGATAGCTCCGAAACTGCCAATGGCTGTAACGAATGCAGTTTCTTGGCGCTCTGAAGGTCTCAAATATCGAAAGAATGAAGTATTCCTGGATGTTATTGAATCGGTTAACTTACTGGCAAACTCGAATGGAACTGTGCTGCGCAGTGAGATTGTGGGAAGCATAAAAATGCGGGTCTACTTATCCGGAATGCCGGAGTTACGACTTGGTCTCAACGACAAGGTGCTCTTTGAAAGTACAGGCAGTAAGTATAGTTAGTATTGCCTCTCATATTCTTCTACTTTTTGTTTCATTTTCATCAGCTGTGTAAATTTGTTCTCATATGTGATGGTGTGCTGAGGTACGTAAAGCGGCGGAGGAACCAAAAGCATCTGGGGTTGAGCCTTGAAGTTAAAAACAGCGAAGAAATTCGACGTTGGCCTTAATTCTGGGTTGGACTCTCTGAGACTTGCGAACTGCTTTTCATTTGGTGGG
>JAQIWB010000088.1:0-10347 GCA_034693825.1 Zercon vagabundus
ATAAGAATGTTATTCTGTTGTTAACGGTGAACCGAAGTAAGTTGTGTTTAGTATATTATTATAGTTTTTGAAAACTTTTTTCAGATTCATGCGTTTTTACGTTACAGTTTAGCACAATACAGTGTAGTTCGTGTATCTTAGCACAATGTGCATATAATTTTCGTGTTTCTTCTCAGTTCTATTGGATAAGATTCTAATGTTAACACAAGTTGAACTCGCATCGAACTTTCGTGACATTTATCGAACTATATTTTCAGAGTCAATATGTCCGCGCAATCCTACAAGATTATTGAAGCTCTCAACAAACGGAGAGTCGAGGAATCTGAACTATGCGACGTTACCTTAGTTTCATCGGAAGGCAATTCTTTTAAATGTCACAAGTGGGTTCTGGAAGTTTGTTCGGATTTTCTCGCAGCCATGTTTCGCTCGGACATGAAGGAAGGTCATTGATCGAGAGCAGAATTAAAGGCAATTGCCACGACTGAATTAGCGATTGTGCTGGATTTTGTGTACATGCAGTCCGTGATACTTTCGAATGATAACGTTGTGAAAGTATATTTCGCTGCTCATGCTTTATTGGTAGACAAATTAGTTCAAATTGCGGGTAAATTCGTAGCCAAAAATCTCAAAGCATTGCTTGGCGATATCTTTTCTGGCAATTTTACCTACGGACATATTCGTACGTTGTTGCTCGACGTAATCAGTCGCGGCGCGAGTCTCCCAAAAAATTTTGACATTACGGAATACTTCGATTTTGACATTACAGAATACGCGAATGGTTCTGATTTGACTGAAATACTCCGTGAAATATCTATAAATCATAGCAACGGATACGATTATACCTACGAAGAAATTCTCATCAAAAATTCCGATGTTTCCCAAATTTTTTATATTATTGGATGACGGAAATAGAAAGCAGCGAAGAAACAAAAATCAGCGAAAAAAAATTAAAATTTTGATGCATCGCGTATAGTGTGCTCGGTATCATCGGGACATGCGCCGAAGAAGGCAAATCATTTCTCAAATTTCAAAAATATTGTTGAAAAAAGGCGGTGTCTGAGTTCGAGATAAGCGCCAAAAGCCTATCGTTTCTCAAGCGCAGTGCGTAATTTGTTCATTTTAGCGGCTGAGAAAAAAATTTGGTTGATTGAGTACTCTTTTTTTTTAAAACGAGAAAAACATTTTTTTTTTACTTAAATTGATCGTAAAAATATAAAATATATACAATTATATATATATATATAATTTGTCGCTTATTGAACCGCAAAAAAAAGAGCAAAATTTCGAATATCTAGTTTGTTCGCCGAGATTGGGCTACTAAAACTGAACACGACAACTATGAATAGCGTCGAGAGAATAAATTCCAACCAAGTTCTATGATTAAGCGGTGTCGTTTTTGGATCAAGATTTTTGGTCGCATTTTTTATCGATGCGATCGACAACGTTTTTTAATAAGATGACGAGTAATGTACATGATGAACACGCGCGATGGGCGAGCGCTTATTCTATCGCAGCGTCTTTCGCGTTCGCCGTACCGATGTTGTACGGTACGCTCCGACCGTATGAACGGTTCAAAACGTCTATTTCCAGAGAAACGGAACGAATTCTACGGACAACGGTTCGTACTAATCCGGCGGACGTAACGAGCGCTATTCGCGGACTACATGGTTCGCGAGTGTTGGCGACGACCAGATTGAACGATGACGGCGAAGTCGCGTATGTCACTGCCGTCGTAGCCGCCTACGTATGTATCGAAGCTTTACGAACGAACGTCTCGTACGAACAAAAAATAATTTTGATTAAAGAATTAGCAGCTACGCCGCAACGCAACGACGACGTCGCAGACAAAATCGCAGTTTCCGTTCAGTTATTCGTTTTCGATGGAAAGTGTGAAATTTTTGTAAAAGACGACGCGGAACGTAAATATATAATCGTGCGAACGAGAGTCATCGAAGAGCGGCGACGTCGATCGTACGATAACGACGCGATTAAAGAAAGTAATAACAGCGATGACGCCTTGACAAAAAAACGCAACTTTTGTGGACGTTATTACGCGATATTGTGCGATTCGGCAGAGGAATTTTGCGAGCGCGCTGTTCGCAATCGAACGTGTAGAGCGTATTTTCGCGTATCTTTCAAAAACGTTAATTCCCCAAACGAAGATCGTACGGAGAATGTAACGAAAAACGTTTCGCCACAGTCCACGACAGTGATTCCTTCATCGCGGTCGCCACGTTATTTCGAAGACGACGATGTTATCGTTTCCTCCGACACGAATACGAGAACGAGCAATCGAAGTCTCATAGTTGGCAAACTTCGTGCAAGCGTTGCGAACGAACAACGAGCTAGTTGTTCGCTCAACCGAAAAAGTGAAACCTCAGAAGAGCAGACGACTTTGGGCGAAACTTCGAGCGAAAAAAACGGAGTTTTTTTCGTTGCTACAGATTTCGAAGATTAATGGCTCACGTTTTGAATTTTTTTCTATATAAGCATATCCATCTATACTAATTGGGCGGAGTGTGTGTTTACTCGTTCATCTTTTGTATAGTGTAGTAGTAGTATATATTCATATGTATATGTATATATCGGTAGTATAGTGTCTCTACGTATAGTAGAGCGAGTATAATGCCACAGGCGGAAAAACAAATTAATCGTTTTTCATAAGGTGCGGTGGTTATCTAGTGTCACGATTAACCCGCTTCGCAGATGACACGTTTTGTGAGCGACGACGAAGATGAAGACTCGCATTATGCCGCACTCCGTAGCGTTATAAATGAGGAAGAAGCGATAATGAGCACGGCGGCAACGACAACGGCATCGATAACGAGCGGCGAGTCGTCGTTGAGCGCGCAAATTATCCGACCCGGAATGCCCACTGCGGCGGATCATCATAACGCGACACGAACGGTTACAGCGGGGATAACAAATGGCGTAACGTCAGCGGCGGCGGCGGCGGCGGCGGTGGCGAACGCACAAATCAACCACGCGCCACCCAATATCGCACCACCATCAATGATCGAAGTACCCAATGTCTTACCACCCAATGTGACACTAGCCAATGTCGAACCTCATATAAACGCGAACCCTCCGGTCTTTATGGCCGGAAGTAGCGGTAGCGAAGGAGATTGGGATTCGTCCGATAACGATGCAGGCAACGATGTCGCTGTTAATCAAGCGACGCAGCTAGCGAGTTTGCCTACGCCGGAATATTTCGGAATCGGAGTTAACGTCGCGAAAAAAATGCCCGTAAAAGTGGGCAGCAATCGGGCGCCTATTCAGGTGAACGTAAACGTTAAAGAGGTGCGATCGCGAGGTCGTCAGCGAACAAATTTCCCACCTTGCACTCACGTTTATCAGTTGGATCCGAATATCGAATACGCAGAAACGTTGCGCTTACGAAGCGTGCATCATCAGGCGCAATGTTATAATTGTAAAATTGTATTCACTCATTTTCATCTCATGATTAAACACATGTGCGACGAATGCGAAAACGGGCGTCAATGGCTACAACGCAATCTACCGAACGGCACATTTTCGACGCTTTACGTGGGTGCCAGAGTGGCAATAACGAGAGACAAATTGTGGGAAAAGTTTCGCGAAGGCGATAATCGAGTCCCGCGATACACTCGATTTCCATTCACTTGCGATGAAATACGCGCGGCGAGTGGCGGTATTATTTTCGAAAACGACGGTATACGATTTCCGTGGCGTGCCGAAGATCTATTTCCGTGGCGAGACCGCTTTTTTCATCCGGATATAAAACCGTACAAAAGCGGTTTTACCATCAGAAATATCGCAGATATCGCCACACAACCTCGTCGGAAACATCGTATGGACGTCGCTATTAGAGTTCGTCCGGAAGATCTAGAAGAAGGATTTCAGTTGATGCAACCGCTGGGTGTGCCTACGGCAGATGCCGGATCTCTAGCTCCCTCCAAGAGAAGATTCGCCCCAAACGTACATTCGATGAAGAGTAAAATCGATAAATTTTTGTATCTCGCCGATAAGTACGTTCACGACGCGAAAAATGAAGAACTCGCAATGTACTACAGAGCGCAGTTGAAGGTTCGCTGGGAACACGTTGTCGAACCATGAAAAACGTATTTTCAAACATGATTCGATTGTATGTATAATAAATATGAACATTAGTATCTTTATTATAATCACTTCGCCATTTTGCTCCGCAGGAGCGCTGTGCTATCCTAGGAAATTTTTTCTGTGTAAAATTGTGTCACAACGTGTGGTAAAAACGTACCACACGTCAAATAGTACCAAGATAGTACCAAAACGTAAAATGGTAGATGGAATGAATAAAAAAAACGAAAAAAGCGAGATATAAGTTTTTTCCCAAAAAATGTCTTTTCGTATTTTATTTTTCAATTTTTTTATAGTTTCGTAAAAAATGAGTAATTTTTCGGAATTTTTGCTGATAACTTCAGTTGTGTTGTTGATAGGTATGGCAACATATAGGTTTTTGTAAAACTCTCTACAAGACGCATCGATCTAGAGAGGTTGCCAACAATTGGGCGGTACCACAAAAGTACCAAGGACGAAACAAGTATCAAAAAAAGTATCAAAAAACGTAAATTTGATTTGAAAATTTCAAATTATTTTTTGATCGAAATGTTTTTTTAGTTGAAGCGATTCAAAATAAAGTCAAAGCAAAAATAAAAAGTTTCAAAATTTTTTTTTCAATTTTTATCTTTCAAATTTTCAAAATTTAAATTTGCAAAAATAATAAAAAGAATTGGAGAATTTTTTCACTATCATTTTTTTGATCGAATGAGTCAAAAAAGAAGAAAATTTTTTTTTTCGAAAAAATTCATTTTTTCATTACATTTTTTTAATTTTGAAGTTTTCTTTAGTTAATTTTTGAAATTTTTTCTTTCAAACAATTTTTAAATAATTTATTTTTAGATTTATCGAGTCAAATCAAGATTAAAATCAAAATATAAATTCAGGAAAAAAATCGTCGGTTTAGTTTTTGAGTGAAGTTAATAATAGCTCTATTCTCAAATTATATCTCGCTCAAATGAGAAATGTTGCATTTTTTTATGAAAGGTTTCGCACTTAAAAATGGAATAACTGTGTCATTTTTCATGCATGAAAAATTCACTTCTAATTAAAACTGGTTTGGTTATGACTGCGCCCGCAGGGCGCCTTAAGGCGTACACCGCACCCGGCGCAAAGCACCTGGAGCCACCGGCGGGCCGAGAGTCGCGCAGCGGAGCTCGTATATAATATAACCTATAGTTATTCTATATTTATTGAGTTTACATTATTCTCGCGTAAAATTTTCGCGAAAAGCAATTATATATATTTGACTACGTTGACTGCTACCACGGCTCGGCTACGTATAGTGCCTAGTGATAAATATCGCGAACACTCGTTACTCGACGAAATTAGGCCATTCTTACGATGTCCGACATCGCCGGGAAGACCGATGAAGAAATAGAAAGAAGACAGTTTCCCGATTCGACTTTAACGCTCGTCGGCGTTACGTCGTCGTTGGTGTATCGGTGTACCATTTGCGGGCGAATGCCCGTCGGGGTATTATTTCACGACTGCCTACATCTGTGCGCGTGCGTATCTTGCGCGCTTCAACTTCGTAGGAACAATGCGCCGTGTCCGCGCTGCGGACAACAAATTCGCTTTTTTCGAATGCTAATTATGGCTACTCGTATGGACGTCGCTATTAGAGTTCGTTCGGAAAATCTCGAAGCAGGATTTCGTTTAATGCAACCGTTGGATGTGTCTACGGCCGACGCCGAATCTCTCGCTCCTTCCTCAGAGAGAAGATTCGTTCCGAACGTACATTTTACGAAGAGCGAAATTGATAAATTTTTGTATCTCGCTGACAAGTGCGTTTACGACGCGAAAAATGAGGAGCTCGCAATGTACTACAGAACACAGTTGAAGGATCGTTGCGATAACGCTGCTGTCGAACGATAAAAAATGTATTCATTATTTAATATATAAACAGATAAATATATTATTATAAATACCCCATTATTATTCTATATTTATTATACATAAGTTTATATTATGTTCGTATCGTATGATTATTAGTGTTATACGATAATTAATTTCAGGTTTTCAACATAAGTAGTTTAGTAAAGACGTGTGACGAGCCATCATTACACTTTAATGAAGTTCGTTACAACGCGAGCCATTACACTTAAACAGCTGCACGAGTCGCAGTCGCTGAAGTCAAGGATGCAAACAAATCGGCGATTGTAGAAGACTCACGGTGAAGATAATAAGTAAAACTTTACAACTACATATAGTTAGTTTGATTAAATGATGTATAACAGTCACTTTTATGCGACTACGACTAGTTTTTGACTATAAAAACGTTTGGTCGAACGTTTTTAATTATTTCGAATAATATAGCTCTACACGCTCATTTCATTTCACTCGCGAATATAAAATGAATAATAATCGTAGCGCGGATAACGCGTCGCTCGGCGATAAACATTTTGCGTCGGCATTCGCGCTCGCCACCGCTTTGACTGTTACTACGCGAGTATTAGGTTCAGTCGCTGATGTCGCCATCGTGGGAAACATGATTTACGACGAAGCCTCGCGTTTAGCGGCGTTAGTCGAACCGCGTCAAAACTTTGACGATTCGCTATTCGTTAAATTCCGAGACGCTCGAGTGTTATCGACGTTATCGGATGAGCACGGAATGGTGTACGCGGCGGGTCTCGACGTAGCTACATTCGCTGGAAATATGGCGCATCACGAGCGAAGCGTCGTTATGACGCAGGTATTTGGCGGACGTAAACGCGCTATGTGTTTGATTTTCGAGTTTCACAATTCGTTACAAGTTTTCGTAAAGAAAGCGAATCACGCGGGTTACATGTTAGTAACCGTGCCGACGCTGAACGAAATTAACGCGGCGGTGGTCGTCGGCGGAGCTCGGACGCAGTTTCTACGACGCGTGCGAATTCAAGCGCATAAATCGTTAGAAATAGTATTAGCGTGGTCCGATCCGAGGCCGACTGTCGCGTGCCACGCCATCAATTTCGAACGCGATAATTTTTTTAAAATGAACAAGCGTCGCTCGTATTACGAACAGGTCAACAGAGTAAAACGCAACAAAATAGTTACTTCTCCCGCCGCGATCCAAGTACTACTTTTACTAGGCGGTGACGTTAATGACGAAGCTGGCGCATCGAGTAAAGTTTCGCGCGCTATTTCGTCTGGCGAGAGTGACAACCATGGAACCGACTCTACTAGCGTCGCGACATCGCTGCTTTCGCCGCCGGCGATGTTATCGAGGTTAGAACTAGTGATGGAACCGAGGTCGAAAACGAAACCGGATACTTATTCCGTTATAAACGACGACGAGAAGAAAACAATATTCGTTCGAAATCATGAGGACAGCGCGGTTGGCGCGTCTAACGAACAGTTTGGTGGATACAGGATCGGTGATAATAACGACAAAAACGTCGTCGTCACGTTGAACGGAGTAATGGAAAATGACGACGCAAAATGTTTATCGAAGACTGTCAATAACGTTGTCAACGAAACTTTTGTTACAACGTCATTATCGCCACCCTCGTCGCCGCAACGAAATTCTATTACGAGCGACAATCGTAAGGACAACGGAAACGGAGTTTTCGCTTGAAAAACGTCGGATGAAACTCGACTAACGTTATGGCGCGCTAGATTTAGATTCGAATTAAATGTTACCGATTAAAAACGTTAGCTCAACTGCAGTGTGTGTATTAACAATAAATCTTGTATAATAAGAATAATATATTTTTTTATTTTACAGTGACTGCTTCTTTGGGTTTTCTTTAGGTTCGTTCAGCTATATTACACGTTACGATTGATAAAGAGTGATTGATAAAGAGTGATTAGTTACTGCTATACGTTGTAAAGTGCGAGTGGCGAAAACTACTACGTGTGGTAACAAAAGCATATAAACGTATGTTCTCACGAGACTCTGTATAATTTAATAGAAGAATGTAGTTTACATTATTCACATAGTGTATTTAAATTATTAGTGTTATACGTGGATAATTTTGGAATATTTTTTATAACATTAGTAGTTTCGCGAAGTCGCGTTACAACTGCTCGAGTCGCAGTCAGTGGAGTCACGAACAAATGCGTCACACAACAAATCGACGTTCGTGGAAGACTTACGCTGAAAACAATAAGTACAACATTATAGCTACAAGTAGTTAACTATATATATAGTTAGGTGACGCATAACGGTCACTCTTATTCGACTACGACTAGTTTTCGACTATAAAAACGTTTGGTCAAACAATTACGAATATTTCGAATAATATCTCAAAGCTCATTTCGTTCAACTCGCGGAACTGATAATGAATAACGATCGTAGCGCGAATAACGCGTCGCTCGGCGATAAACATTTTGCGTCGGCTTTCGCGCTTGCCACCGCTTTGACCGTTACCACGCGAGTATTAGGTTCGGTCGCTGATGTCGTCATCGTTGGAGACATGATTTACGACGAAGCCTCGCGTTTGGCGGCGTTAGTCGAACCGCGTCAAAACTTTGACGAGTCGCTATTCGTTCAATTCCAAGACGCTCGAGTGTTATCGACTTTATCGCACGAGCACGGAATGGTGTACGCGGCGGGTCTGGACATATCTACATTCGCGGGAAATATGGCGTACCACGAACGAAGCGTCGTCATGACGCAAGTTTTTGGCGGACGCAAACGCACTATGTGTTTGATTTTCGAGTTTCACAATTCTCTACAAGTTTTCGTAAAAAAAGCGAATCACGCGGGTTACATGTTAGTAACCGTACCGACGATGATCGAATCTAACGCGGCGATGTCCGTCGGCGGAGATCGGACGCAATTTCTACGACGCGTGCGAATTCAAGCGCATAAATCGTTAGAAATAGTACTAGCGTGGTCAGATCCGAGGCCGACTGTCGCGTGCCACGCCATCAGTTTTGAAAACGATAATTTTTTGAAAACGAACAAACGTCGTTCATATTACGAACAAGTCAACGGATCCAAACGCAACAAAAAAGTTACTTCCCCCGCCGCGATCAAAGTACTACATTTACTGGCGGGTGGCACTAACGACGAAGCTGGCGCGTCGAGTAAAGTTTCTCGGACGCCGATGAGTTTCGTGGGCGATGTTGTGGCGAATGCCACTCTCGTCGTAGGCGCTATCGGTCAGCTAGGTGATAATAATCGAAAAAAATTCAAAAACGACGCTCCGCGCGCTACCTCGTCTTCTATAACGGCGTTTTTTGAGCCCCGTAAACGGTCACCGCCGGAAACTGTCGAGAGTGGCGACGGTAGAAGCGATTCTACTAGCGTCGCGACACCATCGCTTTCGCAGCTGGCGATGACATCGATGACGAAACTAGTGGTGGAACCGAGGTCACTGCCGGAGATTGTCGAGAGTGGCGACGGTAGAAAAGATTCTACTAGCGTCGCGACACCACCGCTTTCGCCGCTGGCGGTGACATCGAGAACGGAACTAGTGGTGGAACCGAGGTTACTGCTGGAAACTGTCGAGAGTGGCGACGGTGGACGCGATTCTACTAGCGTCGCGACACCACCGCTTTTGCCGCTGGCAATGACATCGAAGACAAAACTAGTGGGGGAACCGCAGTCGGAACCGAAACCGGATACTTTCAGCGTTATAAACGTCGGCGAGAAGGAAACAATAATCGTTCGAAACCATGAAGATAGCGCAGTTGGCGCGTTGAACGGTGTAATCGGAAACGACGACGCAGAATGTTTGTCGAAGACTATCATTAACGGTGTCAACGAAGCTCCCGCTACGACGTCACTGTCGCCGCCCTCGTTGCCGCACCGTGATTTTTCTATTACGAGCGACAATCGTAAGAACCACCGAAGTGGAGTTTTTACCGAAAAATCGAAGAACGAATCTCGACTATCGTTGGATAACAGCGAACTCTATTACGCGCGAGATTTCGATTCGGATTGAAGGTTACCAATAATTAGAAATGTTGGCTCAACTGCAGTGTGTATATTTTATCGACTTATCAACAATAAATCTTGTATAATGACAATATATTTTTTTATTTCACAATGACTGTCTTCACAGCGTGTCTTTGATTTCTTTCAATTATTTTACGTTACGATTTCGAAATGTGATTTTATGTCGCGAGATGGATTGACTCGTATAAGCTTCCGTTATTCAAATTTTGCTTATTTCCCCGACTCGACCGAGCCTTTTTTATTCGCCGTCTATGTGACATTTGGTTTACTCTGCGACGTAAAAAATATGATCACGAGTTGTCGCGTGAAAGTTCGGCGGCAAACTTGATTTGTCCAGAAAACCTTCGGGCTCATTTTTGGCTGATTAATAACGGCGTGATTAG
>JAQIWB010000089.1:0-10329 GCA_034693825.1 Zercon vagabundus
CCGCCAACCATCGTCATGGGTCGGTCTAGTCCACGCAACCGTCGCTTCGCCGGACAATTTTTCGGCGCGCCGAGTGGTCGTCGGGCGCCGGACCCTTTTTTGGTGCGCCCAGCTTCGCGCTTCAAGTTCAATCACTGGAGTTGCACGCAAGCGATTTCATTTTTGAAGCGTTTAAGATTCTAAAAGATATCCGTTTCCATCTTCGTGGACTCAGTAATAAACAGGAAGGACTACCCGTCGTTAGCTCGCGAGCGCTATGGCGTGAATGATTGCATCCTGCAGTTTTTCACACCGCTTGTTGTAACCTGAACAACTACAATTGTCAAACACATTGTGTGATACAAACGTTCTATCTTCTGATTCGAGCTGGAGCTGTCCTTGGACCTGAGTCTTTCGTATCTATTGTGATTTGAAGGATGTGTTATTTGTGACGGGTGACAAACATGACTGCAGGAGAAAACGGTGTTCCGGAATTTTTCCTCATTGGTTTGGCCAATGAGCAGATGAGTGAAACAAGGCTCCCATCGTGCATCGAGGTTCTCAAAAAACTTTTTTATTTTTACGGTCCACTGAACCATCCTGTAGGCCAAGCCGCGGACAACACAGTAGATGCTAGACTCAGTATTTGGGAGCGCGCTGGCATTCCAACGCGTAAAGAATGGCATTGCAAGTGGCACCCAATGGGCCTGTATGATCAATGGAGTGGCCTGAAGAATCATAAATTCAACACGAGAATGAATTAGTTAAATTGCTTTCCATACTCTTTGATATTTTGCATGCGGGTGCTTTTTCATTGCTCTTTTATACATTTCAGAAGATTGCAAACAGGAAGTTCTTGAGTTCGCGTTGCAGAAGCTGAAAGAAAGTCAACCACGATACGACTACTGCGAGCTTCTTACCCGTACGGTAATATTTTTAAGAGGGACACCTATGCAGCTGGAATTCGGTTCAGGCCTCCCGCCAGCCTCCATCGTGCCCGCTGGATGTCCCACTTGATCTACGGATTCAAACTTTTAATGTTCGGAAGAAACCCCCGTCCCTCGACTTTTTAAGTTGTCAGCGAGTGAAGAAAAGGGTTGAGAGAGTTTTTCTATTGCCGGAGGGTATATTCCAGCGTGGTTTTCTGCCGCAGAAGGTATTTATGCTCCCACCCAAGTAGCACACATGGTGGCAGCGACGTCGCAATGCTAAATCGCGTCGCTGCGACCAAGTTGATGAGAGGTGGTCGCTGCTAATAATAATTAAAGTCGAACATGAGTCAAGTTGATCTTAAATTTTTGGAAATCAAAATTATTATTTACAATATATAAGTTGTTAGATAAAATTCTTTCTTTTTGTGCAAAGTTTCGTGATTTTCGTGATTTCTGAGTGAATCACGAAAATCACGAAGTTCACGAAATCACGACTCGTGATATCACGAAAATCACGAGAATCACGGATATTACGGCGCGCGATTTTCGTGATTGCCAACCCTACTCGCCACCATATGAGCACGAAGAGACGCGCTCAGTTTCGTGAAAATATTTGTAACTTAGAACTTAGTCACTCTTTACATTCTGTCCGCTTGAAAATGCCTTACGCATTAACTGCCTCATTATCTTCAGTAGCACAAGAATGTTCTCACAATTTTCATGTATGAGTCATTTTCAGTTTATATATTTAATGTCATTGGTATTTTTTTCGCCTACAAAATATTTGTCAGTTGACACTTCGCCTACTTTTAATAATGTAGGCGAATCTGCAAGTAGGCGAAACAGGCCTAAACCGATTTTTTCCCCAGGGGCCTTCTTAGGGGTCATACGTCATACAAAAAACTGACACTAGTACGCGAATAAGCATCCTTGAAAACCCACACTTATCAAATTTCAAGTAATTCGTCCTAGTAGGTAAAACCTCCTCCTTAGGAGTTTTTGTAGGAGTCGCTCAAAGGGGCATACACAAAAGGTAATACCACCACGCGAAAGAACCTTGTACGAAAGAGCCTTCTCGAAAATCCTTGTAAGGTTCTCGAAAATCCTTGTAGGGTTGTTCAAGTATTACGTCAGCATAATTTTCTGCTTTTGTGTTCTCTTCCCTCCCCCCCCCCCTGTCAGCGCAGCGTCTGATTGTTCTTCGACACCCCTCCTCTTCTCCCTTCATTCCAACGTTAGGTCGCGTTTTATGTTTCTACAAAATAAGAAATTAAAGCTCTGTTTGTACCCTCATAATGACAAATAAAGCAAAATAAAAACCAGGTTTAGTTTGGCACCTCCCACAAATTCTGTAATACACTTCTGAGATTTTTGATACAACGAAAAGAAGCGCGTTCGCAATTTTTAGAAGAATTTTTTTTGATGCACGGTTGAAAAGATTCACAAATGAATTGATACCCGTTGAACCTCGTTATAACGTCCTTCACGGTTCCGCAAAAAAAAATCTTATATGGAAAAGACGTTATAACCGTATAAAGTCTTTTGGACGCTATACACATATAACGTCTTTTAGACGTAATCAGAGTATATATATTGACCGATTTATTTTCGTGGAAACGAAACTACTCATGGGACATGATCGTAAGTGCTTTTCCAACTTTCGAGTGTGTTACTTCAATAGCCGAATCGTAGGTGCATTACCCATTTTCGGCAAAAAATAAACAATAACAAAGAATCGGTCAATATCAGAATATATACTCTGGACGTAATTTAAGGTATTTTGTTATCTTTTTTCGATCTCTTCTACGTACGTGAAGTGCAGCTGTGGAATGTAGCGATTTTTTGGCCCCAATACCAACTGGATTACTCACATCGTCATATTCACAGGTGAACGATACTATCGTAGCATTCAACGTGCAGTGCCTACTTAAACGCGTAATAGTAATAAGGCATACTATAGACTTGCGCACATTGCGCACTAGTTATTAAAATAAATACGAACATACATTACGTAGTTGTTAAAGCAGGTACTTTCTTGTAAGAGTTTTAATAAAAGTTCTTTTTGCTGTGGGTCTCGCATAAAAAAGACGCTATATAAAAGACTATAAACGGACTCAATGACATCAGAATTCGTTTTCGTGCTGCCGGGACCGGAGCGTTTGGACGTTATACGCAAAAGGGAGATATCTTCGAGGGATCGATGGACGATCGAGGGAACTATCGAGGGACGTTCTAGCGAGATTCGACTGTATGTATATTTTATATTTTGTTACCGATCAGCCGAAAAACCATTCTTTCAAGAATTTCTTGCCGAATCGCTGGCAATTCTTTCTTACTATATAGATTCTAACGTTAGATTTGTACCAAGCCCTCCACCACCCCCGCCTGTCAGGACGACGTCAGATTGAACCAAGACCCCTTCCCCTCCAGGCATGCGAACGTAATACGTGATTTCACGCAATTCGCCATATTGGTTTAGTACTCCCCTTTTTCCCTTGAGCGTCCCTTAAACGTCTTCCCGAGCGGTCTTTTACAAAAACCTGACAATAGCATTCATCATTGATACGAGCTTCGCTGCGCGGGCTTCGGCCTGCCGCACAGTGGGGCAGATGTCGATATTTCTGGTCAAAACCTCAAAAATCGAACAACGTGAAAATGATTTGGAATAAGCATGTATGTGTTGCTTAGTACTTGTACAATAACGATTTCATCATCGCTTATCTATGATGTCTTATCTCTATGATATTTTAGATAAACCAGTTTCTAGTCCGAGCAATTTTAGGGCTAAGGTGAGTCAACATGTTTCAACATTAATTAATTAAATGTTGACACATGTTGACTAAAGCAATTTTGCTTTCCATGAAGGTGGTCGTTGATGTTAACGTGGGTTGTGTCACAAAAATGGAAGATGGAGATAACAGAACTAGGTAGGCGTAAAATGTCATTTTTTTCATTGATTTTCCTATTTGTTATTTAAAACTTGCTTCACACACTATTGCTTCGGCGATATGATTTAAATTATGAACTTATATATTGAGATTTTGACCATAAATAGAAACATCTGCCTCACTCTGCGCCGGCGGCTCCAGGCACTTCGCGCTTTAAGCCCTGTCATAACCACAAGCGATTTTTTCAACCATGAAAAATGACACAGCTATTTCATTTTTGAATGAAAATCTTTCATGAAAAAATAAGCACACTTTTCGGCTGCGAATAAATTAGAGTAGACTCAGTGGATTTAAAAATCCTAAAATAAAATAAACGCCTTTTTCCTAAACTTTATGCTTCAATCTCGACCTCATTTTGACTCAATAAATCCAAAAAAAAAATCCTAAAATTTTCAAGATAAATATATTTTCAAAAATTGGCTAAAAAAAACTCGAAAAGTGAAAAATAAAATAATGAACGATTTTTTTGCTAAAAATTATATGTTTCTGTCTTATTTTGACTCATTCAATCCACAAAAAATTGTGGAAAAAATTTCGATTCAATTTGTTTTCAAATTCAGTTTTACAATTAAAAAATAACTAAAAATGCGACAGTAGCCATCAGCGACATTTGCCGTCGCGACAACTGCCGTCGCGACAAGTGCCGACGAGAAAGTTACCGTCGCGACATTTGCCATCGCGACAATTGCCGTCATGCGACATGTGCCATAAACGACAGTTGCCGTCGCGACAGTTACCACAGCGACAAGTGCCACAACGACAACTGCCACAACGACAACTGCCACAGCGACAACTGCCACAGCGACAACTGCCACGGCGACATTTGCCACCACGGCAATTGCCACAGCGACATTTGCCACATCGACAACTACCACAGCGACATTTGCCACATATTTGCGCATATATTTTGCACATACGCACATAAGAGCTGAATATGCAACGAAAACAGTGATTCATTAAATGTCTCAGGGAAATTTTAACTATATTATAATTCTCCTTTGATCAAGTCTCGCCAGATAAGTATTACACATCTGACTTTTTTTTACTGATGTATATTGGGGCCGATGTGTTCATTTTCTGCTTTTGGAAGTTAACATGAACTTCCACTTTCCGATCATAGGTTCAGCAAGATAATTCAATTAAGCTGTGGCAGTTGTCATTGTGACAAATGTTGCTGTGGCAGTTGTCAAGTCGGTCACACATGGTCAGTCACAACAGTCAGGTAATTTTTTACGAGGGCAATTGCCGTCATTTGGTTAATTTGGCTTATTTTTTATGTGATGCTTTTTGTGTTAGGATCATTTATAGCTAGCCGGAGAGAAGCTCCGCCGTTTTTTGCGAGCAAAAAAAACGGCAGGAACTAAGTTTCGTGTCTTCGCATTTCGCCTACTTCTGGACTATGAAGGGTACTCCCAAAACGCCTGCACAATTTTATGGAGGCTACCAAAATGCCTACAAGTTTAAAAGAAGGGTTCCAAAATGGCTAAATAATATCACACGATTCCCAAAACGCCTACACACACGATTATAAAGCATTCCAAAATTTTAATAGAAGCAAATTGTTGCAGTTTGAAGTTCAGTTTAGGTTTTATTTACATTGTCATTTCAATTGTTATGATGAATGAGGTTGTTAACAACATCATGATATTCCATAACTTATAATAATAAAAAGTCACAAGATGCAGAGAGCGATGCATAAGTGCTGATCTCGTTCTCGAGCCTATTTTGAAAAGAAAAAAATGACGATTTTCGTCTAAATAGCTTGTTTTAAAAGAGTTCAATTACGAACCCTGTCGCATTTGCCAAAAATATCGCTCATAAACTCACTCATAAATGCTATTATGCTCGTACTAATAAATAGTAAGACACTCCAAAATAATAACGATACGGCCCCAAATTAATGTGCTCCCACAATGCCTACACATCAGGTTGGATGCTCTCAAAATATGCCGGAAGCCACCAAAATGCCTACGACATTTTTTACGGCAAGAAATTCCCAAAACGCCTACAAAGGTGGCGTAGGCATTTTGGGAAGTAGGCGAAATGGGAGTAAACGCTAAGTTTACCTTTTAGTATTTAAACTATTGTCGTCAATACAGGGTGGCCCAAAAGATCGTGACCCTCGGTGTTTCTCCAAATTCCTCCAAATTTTAGAAATAGAGCAAATTTAAAATTCTGTTTTGTAACCATTGTTGCACCTCTATCTTAGTGATTTAACCTCCTCATTCAAAAATTGTTAGTGCTATAAATAACTTTATCCAACTCAGAAAGAAAAGCAGAAACCAGTGAACAAGAAAAAAGTACATCCTGGAAAAATCCAAATTGCACAGCTACGAAACTTTTGATCTAAGGTTCTTTTTTTCAGTTGTAGCTAAATGGTGGTAGAAGATTGGAAAAATTAAAGAGTCAAGGATTTAAAAGCTTTAATACGATAAAACTCACAAAAATTCAATTTTTAGTCGCGTGCTTTTCGGTAAATTTTCACTGTGACAAAATTATAACTTCAACAATTTTTGAGCAATTAACTTGGGAATCGGAGGTTAAATCACCAACATCGAGATGCAGAAATGGGAAAAAAAATCGGATTTTTCATTTGCTCCGTTATCAAAATTTTGAGGAAAAACCGAGGGTCACGAACTTTTGGGCCACCCTGTATTATCATTCACTCATTAGCTCCGGTTTTCACTCTCTGTATCGTCTGTCTTTTCATTTTTTTTATCTTCTGTTAATCGTTCTATTATCGTTTACTCTTTTTATCATCTCTTGTTCTTTTTATCATCGTTTCATATTTTTATCATCTTGTATGATAGTTTCTTGTGTACAATGTTTATTCAAAGAATTAATTGAGCGAAAGCGAGCAAAACATTATAAAGGTTAAAGGGATGCCGCCAGTTTTGCTTCACATATTGTTCGAATTCTTTTGGAAGTTAACATAAACTTCCACTTTTCGATCATAGGTTCAGCAAGATAATTCAATTAAGCTGTGGCATTTGTCATTGTGACGAATGTCGTTGTGGCAATTGTCGTTGTGGCAATTGTCGCTTTGGCAATTGTCGTTGTGGCAATTGTCGCTTTGGCAATTGTCGCTGTGGCAATTGTCGTTGTGGCAGTTGTCGTTGTCTCAATTGTCGTTGTGACACTTGTCGCTTTGGCAATATCGTTGTGGCAATTGTCGTTGTGGCACTTGTCGTTGTGGCAACTGTCGCCACGGCAAATGTCGTTTATGGCAAATGTCGCATGACGGCAATTGTCGCGATGGCAAATGTCTCTTCAGCACTTGTCGCGACGGCAGTTGTGGCGACGGCAAATGTTGCCGATGGCTACTGTCGTATAACCAAGAAAACGATTTTTGTCTAAATTGCTTTCACCTTATGTGGAACTCTAACTCCGGGTGAGCTTTTCTTATTTTATTCTGGCAAACACTTTTCGATAGGGTTCTAAATATACACCTACAAAACGAGCAGATAGTCCTTTCATGAAATATATACGCCAAACGCCAATCCTTCTCCTTTTTGAGTGAGCCGCCACAGATTTCACACGCACTTTACATTTGCCATTTGTTTACGTGTGCAAGTAATTTGCGGGAATCGGACTGTGCGGTTACGAACGCGCAGACAAATATTAATATTCTGGACTGTTTCATGTGTGTTTCTGCATGTTTGTCTAATATGGTTTAACTCATGCGTATATAAATATTCGTGGTGCCACAGCAAGGCTTGACGTATCGCTATTATGACTGTTGCTGACTGTTCCGCAAATTACTGACACCAAAACAAAAGGCAAATGCAACTTACGTGTGAAATAATACCCATACTGTGGCGGTTCGCTCAAAAACGAGAATGATTGGCGTATGTATTTCATGAAAGGACTGGGCAATTCCAGCACAGACCGTACAAAATAGTTGCTCGGGGGTCAACGGATTTTGATGAAATTTTCAGGGGATGTTAGTACATATAAAAGTAGATATATTCCGAAAGGATTTTGGAAAAAACTGAAAAACATAGGAAGTAGCGTACTTTGAAGTCTCACTTTTCATCAAAAAGTATATATCAGAAAGTTGCATTTTTTCATGTGAAGGACACAAGTCAGAGAAAAAACAAAAAAACCATCGTGTTCCCCATTAAATTGCGCATCTTTTGGTTATGGTGCAAGAATGTACAAATAATTTTTCGGTATTATTAAACGCGTGCGATTAAGCGCTCAAAACGCTCATTTTTGAAACGCTGTAGAATAGCGACAGTAAAAACTGGGTTTCTGATAGAAACGCTATTCGATGCAGTTTTTTGTGCTGAACACGCAGGTTTTTTTGAAAATCGTCTAACTTGTACAGAAAAAAGTTATGGGCTCTTAAAGTTGACCAAAAAGCTGTTTTTCACCAACTTTAACCCCAAAAAACTCAAATCGCCAATAAAATTGGAAATTGGCATTTTGGCATTTGATTAGCCTATACAAGTTCTGAACTACCCCAAAGTGCCACCAATATATTTTTGTTTTTTTTCGAGAAAACGATTGTTGAATAGCGCACTGTATGCGTGTCTGTTGCGGACTTGTAACGTAAAAGTGCCTACTCGAGTACTCGTATGCGTGTTCACTGTTCAAGTTATCATCATCACCATCTTCATAGCCACTTTATTTTGATGAAATTTTGGCAGATTTGGCATGTGTATTGAAAACATCCGCAAGCTGTAAGGAGGAGGCCATCGTGCATGTTTCAGATTTACCTGAAGACATGCAATTTTCTTCACAGCACAGGTCTGCCCAGGAATTAAACGTTCTTAATTTTGCCACTTGATTTTGCCATAAGCACACTGATCGAATAAACTGCGGACACTGGCTTTATTAGCGTTACTGTGGTTGAGATATGGATCAACACAGTACCTAGATACGCGAGTACTGTGACAGTAGTCGATAGTGATAGTAGCATAAAAACGGTTCTGTATAATAATAAGCTGTAATAAGGAGACCATCGTGCGTGTTTCAGATTTACCTGAAGACATACAAATTTCACTATAACGCAGGTCTGAAGACCAAGTTCATAATGATCGTTTTTATGCTACTATTATTATCGACTACTGGTCACAGTACTAGCGTATTTAAGTACTGTGTTGATTCATATCTCAACCACAGTAACGCTAATGGAGCGAAAGTGTCTGCAGTTTGTTCAATCAGTGTGCTTATGGCAAAATCAAGTAGCAAAATTAAGAACGTTTAATTCCTGGGCAGACCTGCGCTGTGAAGAAAATTGCATGTCTTCAGGTAAATCTGAAACACGCACGATGGTCTCCTCCTTACAGCTTGCGGACGTTTTCAATACACATGCCAAATCTGCCAAAATTTCATCAAAATAAAGTGGCTATGAGGATGGTGATGATGATAACTTGAACAGTGAACACGCATACGAGTACTCGAGTAGGCACTTTTACGTTGCAAGTCCGCAACAGACACGCATACAGTGCGCTATTCAACAATCGTTTTCTCGAAAAAAAACAAAAAATATATTGGTGGCACTTTGGGGTAGTTTAGAACTTGTATAGGCTAATCAAATGCCAAAATGCCAATTTCCAATTTTATTGACGATTTGAGTTTTTCGGGGTTAAAGTTGGTAAAAAATGGCTTTTTGGTCAACTTTAAGGACCCATAACTTTTTTTCTGTACTAGCTAAACGATTTTCAAAAAAACCTGCGTGTTCAGCACAGAAAATTGCATCGAATGGCATCTCGACGAGAAACTCACCTTTCACTGTCGCTGTTCTACAGCGTCGCAAAAATGAGCGTTTTTAACGTCTAATTGCGCGCGTTTAATGATGCCGAAAAATGATGCGTAGATTTTTGCATCATAACTAAAAGATGCGCAATTTAATGGGGAATACGATGGTTTTTTTGTAAGATATACTAAGCAGAACATATTCTCAAATTCATTTTTTCTCCAAAACTTGGTAACTTATGAATTTCCGGTTCTTTCCGGATAGGAAACCCTAGTTAAAAGTACACTGTAAGTTGAAAATCACCCGATCACACCTGCGAGGTTTTGTCCCCCTTTCACAGTTCACCACACGTGCGATGATTCGTCGTCGCACGTTGCATGACGCGATATCATTGGAGATGACCCAGCATGACGCTCATCTCATTGCATCACAACTATCACACGTTATCACACGCCGGCCGTTTTGAAGATGAGATGAAGTGTGATGAATCGGTTTTCAAATTTTTTCGAAAATACCGTTTGAGTTCTTTCTCGCGTTCGTTTTTCAAAACGAACGCGGGAAAGAACTCGAACGTTATTTCGAACAATGTTGGTAACATCCCTTTGAGCACCAACGGAACTTTTGTGATACCCTTCTCCGTGAGGGTAAGGAAACAACAAAGGATTTTTGGTCAACAAGCCGCCGGCGGTTATCAGTTATCGTATACAAGCACACAATTGTTCACTACACAACTTGTTGAGGGCAATTCCAACACGGATCGTACAAA
>JAQIWB010000090.1:0-10323 GCA_034693825.1 Zercon vagabundus
CCCCCCCCCCCCCCCCCCCCCCCCCCCCCCCCCCCCCCCCCCCCCCCCCCCCCCCCCCCCCCCCCCCCCCCCCCAACCTCTCGGGAAACATGTGAAAACGTCAAAACTTGCGTTTCCAAGGATGAGTGATTCAGAATAGACGATTAGTGTTAGAAACGAAATGGAATTATATATAATATATAAAAAAAAGGAAGTATAAAAATTTACAATTGTAAATTAATTAATTTATATTTTTAGGAAAATCGCAAAACTGAGAGCTCATGCATGAAAATGAAAATAAAGCAACCCACAGAAATTGGTTTCAATGAGGAGCGTGCATTTGTTTTAATGTATTGAGCAAACTTTACTTACATATTGTATCTCATTCAAAACACGTTATGTATGTGTCTGCATGCGGTACTTAAATGTATTACTGCATTCTCAGCATTCTTTATTTTTTATTGGTGCGAAGCATGTGAATATATTATATAATGATACATCAACTCCACTGTTTCATCCTTAGTTTGTGTGTCGCACGTTTTTTTGTGTATAAAAGAATGGCACACGAATGATGGCATTGGTACCCTAGTAGCACAAAATGTTGCAGCAATATTGCATTTATTGCACTATTGCAATATTGCGACACAATGTTGTGACAATGTTGTGTCAATGTTCGCTCACAATGTTGTAACTGCAATATTGCAACACAGTGTTGCAGCAATATTGCCTTTATTGCACCATTGCAATATTGCAACACAATGTTTTAACAATGTTGTGTGAATGTTGACTCACAATGTTTAAAATGCAATATTAAAACACAGTGTTGCCACATATTGCATTGATCGCTCTATTGCAATATTGCAACACAATGTTCGAACAATGTTGTGTCAATGTTGGCTCCTATTGCTGTACGTGCAATATTAAAACACAGTGTTGCAGCAATATTATCTTTATTGCTCTATTGCCATATTGGGGTACAATGTTGTGTCAACATTGGTGCACAATCTTGAAGTAGTAATATTTGTACAACGCTGCTGGTATTTGTACAACACTGCTACAATTTTTCAAGCTGTGGTATTTGAAACTGCGGTATTTGTACAACACTGCTACAATATATCTTTCAAATAATAATCTAGTCCAATATCTGGTGCAATATACAATAATTAATATTCCGGTACAATATTTTCCAGTAAAAGTGCAAAAAATATTAATAAAATAAATGAGTATTCGCCGAGAAGTCTCCGCGAGGGAAGTGAGAAAGCCGACCGATGCGCCAGACCGAATTGCAAGTTCCAATAAGGGAGGCACACGCTTGAAAAGTTGCTGTAAATAAATTTTTCAAAGGGAGCAAACGCTGAAAAACTAAAAAATCTGAAAAAAATAAGAGAAGAGGCAAACGCTTGACAAGTTGCTAGATCACTTTCTAAAGGCGGTGAAAATATTATTGCAAATATACTAGAAAATATCGTTTTTTTTCATTTACTATATAAAAAATTCCGTCCCCATAAAAATCCTTTTCACCCTTCCCCCCATGAAAGATGGCGTAGTACATACAGATGATTTAAAAAAACAGGTATTAACCAAGCTGAAATCTACACATGTGATCTACGTGATACGTGATACGCCACCGCCGTAGCATTATAATATCAAACTTTTTGCGTTAATTTTTTCAAAGTGATTTTAATAAAGTAAGCTCCTTTGTGCTTTTTACGATAATTAAACAAGCTGACGAGATTCCTTTAAGTACAAACAAACTTGAACCTTCCACGTAATTTGAATTCCAATAAATATTAATAAGCTATTTATGACGTTTTTGAATTGTATGTGATCATCCTCACTTTTCACGTCATTTTCTAGGCATTTTTGCTCTCTAGCGGGGAGATCTCCCCCATTCCCCCCGCCCCCCCCACACTTGTATACGCCACTGCGGGGGGTCCATCGTTCTTCTTTTCATGTGGCCCTCTCTTCAACGCGGGGCCCATGACCGCTGCAATTCAGACACGTCCAGCGGCGCAAGGAGAATAAGATATGGTCATGAGCGCCCCCAGACCAAAGTTCCAAGGGATACAAACGCTCGAAAAGCAGCTAGATCAATTTCTAAATAAGCGCGAACGCTTGAAAAACCTGAAGAAACTAAAAAAGGAGTTCAAATGCTTGAAAAATTGGTAGCTCAAATTCTAAAACGGAGCAAACGCTTGAAAATTCTAAGCTCGCCTCACTGCAGGGCCGGGCCAACGACATGTGGCACCCGTGGCCCGACATATATTTTGTAAGTTTTTCTCAACTTATGGACTAATGTTGCGCTCTTTTTTACTCTTGGTGCTTGAGCGCGCCGGGGCCCGGGCTCCTGCCTCGGTCCGGCACTGCTTCCCTGGCTGCACGCAGCAACTGTGATTTCATTTATCATAACAGCAGAACTAAAATTGTGAAAAGTTATTCTACATTGATACATTGTGAACAAAATAAGTAAATGTTTCGCGGTGACTGTGCTGGCGATAAATCTTTATTATATATGCTTGAGTTTTTGTATGTTGGAGTTCCTACTGAAAAGGAATACTTATTTCCATATAATGATCAAGGGATCATGTATAAATAATGTTAACAATTTACCAAGATTTTCGACCCCTAAAAGGAAAAGTTAGGTAAAAACTAAGAAAATCTAGCTAAAACGTGTTAAATCTATAATCTGAGGGGGGCTCATGGCTCCGCTTCTGGTCTGGACTAAATCCCTGGTCAAGTTACTGCTTGTCCACTATTTTGGGTACTCATTTGTTTTGCACAAGACGATTTGCACCATCTATTTCACAAGTCAGCAATTTGCTACTCATTTCAGAGTCTGTTTCAGAAGGCAAACACAATAGTTTCGTATTAACTGCAGAAACCAGAAACTCTTAGCAGTTAGGCTAATTTTTTGCGAAGAGCTTCAGTATTATAATATAGAGACTAATTCTACAACAAACTGGGGGCTAAAGTTATTCAGGTCTAGAAAGAAAGACAAGAAGTTGTTAATGTATTCTCGTCTTAGTCTAGAAACAGAAACTAGGAGCTATTCTAATAGTCTCGAGCTCATGAAAAAACCTACATTCAAATCAGCGATACGATAATTGAGAGCTAAGCGAAATTTCACTGGTCGTTTTTCCCACTCTTCCCTACCCCACACCCCACTGCTGTGGCGCCCCTGAGCCTCAGTCGTGGGATGCAAAGAGTGCTAGATTCACATAATTCAGTTTAACACGGATTACAGACACTAAAACATATTCTAAAGGGATAAAGTGTTAGATACATGTTATGTTCGCCAGGACACACTTATATGAGTCGGTACACTGTTCTTTAATGTTTCATTACGTTAGTCTATGAAAAATTAAATCCTTATTCCATCAACATTATATTATCTATAATATTATCTATATAATAATATTATCTATATTATTTCTCGCAATATTCTTAACTTGCTTTGCTTCGCGCTATAAGCTCATGGGAGCCGCCATATTGAAACCGCGCCGAAGTAAATAGCCAAAAACAAGACCGATAACGCGCCAAGACCTCGATCTTAACTCGCCAAGAGGGCAAACTGAAATTTATTGTGGTCTTCTCTTTATATATTTATAAGACTTTATCAAATTGATTGAATTTATTTTGAGTTCGAGGTGATGTGCGTTGTTAGTCCTTCAAAAGAGTGTGAAATTACACACGCAACTTGACCATTGATGGACATACACATGGTTGCTAGATGCTTGGCAGCCACTTAGCGGAGACGCCGAGAGTAAAGCTTTTTCTCGGTGTGCGCGTGCGGATTGTGTTGTGCGCTGTTCACGTTTTGACCAAATTGTGCAAATAAAGGAGGAAGTCTTGGCTGAAATATGGCAAACGCTGATGCAAGGTAAGTAGTATTGTCTTATGCCCTGTATTTGCAGTTATGTAGTCAGTAGAATTGTAATTTCTTACAAGTTTCGACAAGATGTTCGACCATATCTGGCGAAAAGTCTGATTGGTGAACTTCATTTGTTTTTTAAGTAGTTTATTCTATATATTAGTGTGGCAGCATACATACATACGCATACGTTACAAACACAGTTTTAATATTTCTGTGTAATTGTTGGTTGGAGACTGAAATTCGGAACGGAGCCGTGGCTTATAGGGATTTTTTTTATAAACTAGGTAGGACATTCTTTGAGATATTTGCGTCAGTCTGCCCGCTGGTTGTGCGCTTTGACTTTTATCATACATGGGTCATGACTTATGTGCCTCATCGCCAGGCATATCTTGAAATTAGATTTGGTTCTATTTCGGAGCTGTTAGGGTTAATTGTGTGGCACTGTGGTAGGTTTTTTGTTAGCTTTTGCATCGTCACGCACACCTACATCTGTTTTGAACGGTTGCGTATGCTAAAATTATCTCTTTTACTAACTTCAGTTGGTTTTTCATATGGCTTAACACTTTATTTTCTCATTTTATTTGTCGCATTTTTTCTTTCAAGTTTCCGTTTATCCACAAGCTTTGAATATGAATCAAATTCTAAATATTGAATAATTCAATTACTGATTTTCACATTTTAGTATTAACTGTCTAGTCATGTTTTTAGTACTATATATAAGTTATTGTATCTTAGCAAGTTTATTTTCAGTATTTCTCACTGTCTGTGTGACTTTCAGAGTGCCACGAAAATCCAGATTTTTTTCCCCTTAAAATTCAAATTAGAAGTTTAATTTACCTAAAATTATTCACACAATCGTCGGTGTGCCGCCAAAACCACCTAGTTCAAATCTCGAAGTTCAAACTCTACCCCTAAAGAAATCAAAAAATAGTTTTGCAATAATTTAAATATGCCACTGGAAAGCGCTTCTTCAGGGCTTTCTAATGATATATTTTAAACTATTGTACGCACAATGCTAATGGGCTAGTTTTTATCGATGATGGCACACAGAACAGCTAAATTGCAGTTAGGTTGTTATTGCAGCACACCGACGAACTGTTACGAAGTATTCCGAATTTTGGAACATGAGGAATTTTAGAAAATAACTTTATAAAAACCAATAATTCAACATCCCACAGTTTCCGTCAAAAATGGTAAAACTGAACAATTTTGCAGAACAGTTTAGAGAGTCGGAAGTACCTTACGGTAATAACCGAAGAGTTAAAAATTATGCATAATTTACGCCTAATTCAAAATTGCATCTCCATCTCTGACTATCTGACAGAAATGTAAATACAATTCACTCGGTGTAAATTGCATGTAAATTACGCGAAGTGCAAATTTGCTGCAAATTGCATTAACATCTCTGTCAGAATAGATGTATTTTTGAATTTCGCGTAAATTACGCGTAACTTTCGACATTGGTATTTAACAGTATACTGAGTTAAGTAATAATAATGAAGACTGGAATAAATGATTATTTAAGGAATAATTATATATCAGGTGATCAAAACTATTTGGTGTTTTTGAATTTTAGATTTCAAATTTCTAAAATTTAACAACATTCCGGTAAATTCCGGTAGTTGCATTCACATATAAATGCCGACATTTTGCCAATTCTTTGCAATTTTGCCATATTGCTGCATATTAAAAGTACCCAGAAAGTACTACACTGTAAGTTGAACACCACTTGGGCCCACGTGGGATGAAGTGGGCTCAGGGAGCCCCTAAACCACGTAAGCCAAATAAAAAATAAAATAAAGAAATTTTAAAAATTTATTTAGATTTTTAGAATTTTTAGGATTTTAGAAAATTTAGAATTTAGAAAATTTAGATTTGGACAAAATTATTTTTCCTACAATTTTTCAAACATTAATTTAAAAAATGAATTTTCGAAACATTTCTTTTGCAGACAAAATGTATTTATATTTTTATAATTAATTTTGGAAAAGTTGATCGAAAAATCTGCCATTTTACACCCCACTTTATCCCACTCCAGCCCATTCATACCACTCTGTACCATTCATACAGGCTGTACCCAAAGTCAAAATCAATGAGTTTAAAATCACGAATTTCTATGTTTTGCTGATTTTGTGATTTGATTTCAATCATTTTCAAATTTTGAGTTGATTTTGATTTTGAATTGAAATCACTTGAATTTTTGAGATGATTTTGATTTGAAATCATTTTTGAATTTTTGAGATGACTTTGATTTTGATGTTAAATCATTTCCAAATGAATTGATCATTGACTATTATTGACACTGCGTAAAACGTATGTTTTGCCAATGACGCATTTGCGGAATTTGGATTGTGTGCGAATTATAATTTTAATCCCCCTATTGTTTACCATTTCTGAAAATCACGTGTATTCCGTCATCAACTGAACCACAGGAATGCCACTCTGTTTTGACTATTGTGAGTTAAATCTAGACATTTTTTGAGGCATGTTAGTCATAAACCTTTCAGCAAAACTTCGTGTGTGCTGTTCCAATTCTTGTGGTCGATAAATTTTACATCAAACGCAGAAAAAAGTTAGAGGACAAACGTATTTTCAATTCACTATATTTTGTTGAGTTGAAAGTGAACAGCAGTGATGTGTCGATTATTGCTAAGTGTTGTACATGCAAAAAGTCATTTACTGGTTCAGTTAAAGCGATGGATTTGAAATGTTTTTTTATATCACTTTGTTTTGAAAATCATTTCAGGTTTTTGAATGATTTTGATTTGAAATCATTTTCAAGACTTGAGCTGATTTTGGTTTAAAATCATTTTCAAATTTTGAGATGATTTTGATTTGAAAGCATTTTTGGGTTTTTGAGATGTTTTTGATTTGAAATCATTTTTAAATGACTTGATTACACCCTGCAGACATACCACCTCATCCAATTTTTCAGTAACTTGCACCGTCACTGTGACGTCACATGCGTTAGTTTGTGACATCACGTACCATCTTTGGGTTATCTTTATTGAGTCATTTTTTTATATTTACAAACAGAAATACGTGAAAACAATGCTAATTTTTCAGTAAGTTGCACCGTCACAGTGACGTCACATGCGTTAGTTTGTGACATCACGTACCATCTTTGGGTTACCTTTAGTGAGTTATTTTTTTATATTTACAACTACAAAATAAGACCTAAAGTTTCAAGATGCCTTGAATCTATGTCTGAACAACTTGTTGCGTATTTGAACTACGCACAGTGGGGCAAAGGGAGGATTTCCATCTCAAAAATCTGTAACTCCCTAGTTTTAGACATAAAATCTTGAAATTTCCACACGGGTACTTGAATGTATGGGTTTTCAAATAGTATGATTTTTATTTTAAAAAAAGTGCCCTTTTATTACAAAAAAAAATTATAGTAGTGATAGGGCGAATTTCACAGTTATCATAGTTTTGTTTAAAGACTTTTTTGTTTGTAAGGGTGCGCCACTAGAAAATTCCGACATGCCGAATGTCCAGGAAAGAGCACAGGTTGATTTCTACGTGTTTTATTTGTAGTTCAGTCATCAGGGACTTTTTTGGTGCAAAAAGTTGAGAAGTTTTGAAACTTTGCAGTATTGTAAAAAGTGTGAGTCTGACGAAAAAAATAATCAGTGTTATTTTGTGGCAAATTTATTCCCCTCCAACTTTGAGTTAAGAATTTTTTTTCTAAAAGTTTAAGGAACAGAATTATGTGTCAAAAACTATTTTTTGACGCTATTTTTTCAAGATAGCGGTGCGAGTGGCGCTTGCCTGAGGTCGCAAACTTAACAGCATACTTAGGGCTCCCAAGTCCACAGTATTACTAAGTTTCAAAACTTCTCAGCCTTGTGCACCAAAACATTTTTTTTCTGTCTTTAATGACTGATGTGTTTTTTTATACAGATGAGCGACAAGCGATCTCACTTTAGAACCACTCGTCGTGCTACGCAAAAGCAATTCGACGAAGCAGAGCAAGAGGCTAGACGCCAGAGCTCAATTGAAAACTTAGATGCGGATCTTAATAACGTAGCACCTGCTAGCAATTCACTCATTTTAAATGCAAGTGGCACAACACACTCGATATCCGATTTGAGTCATGACAATAATGATATTTCTATGTCTGAAAGCTTAGAAAACCTGTCTTCACCGGGTATAGAAGATATAAATGCAGACAATTGTGACGATTGGTCTGACTATTTTACTAATGATGTTCTTCGTGAACTATTTGCCAATGTGGATCTGGATTCAGACATCGACGATGAATGCACTGGGGATGACTATTTTTTCAAGGGAAAAAATTTTATTATCAACAAACTTAGAATTTTGAAACTTAAACATAAATGTTCATTAGAACTAATTCGCGATGTAGCATCCTTGCTGCGAGATTTGAAGCACGATGTACCAAAAGATCCCAGAACGATAATAGGTACACCAAGAACAACTAAAGATATTATTAATGGCAGATTTTGTCATCTCGGTTTGCGTAAAGTCTTAGAACATCGGCTAAATAAAGGAGGCCTGCGTTGTAAAGAAAATGTGGATGTGATAAAGTTGCACTTTCACATAGATGGAGTCAATCCGTGGAAGTCATCGCCCAGAAACTTGTGGCCAATTCTTTGTCGAAGCCCCGATTTAATTCTTGATAGTCCGTTTGTTGTCTCGCTTTATTATGGCGGTGGAAAACCACCCGATGAGGTTGAGTATTTTGGTCCACTAATTGAAGAAGTTTTGAATATTAATGGTGACTACCCTTTAAAGTTTGTTGGAGCAGCGGGTAACGAGAAAACTGTGCGAGTAGAACTAGAAGCAGGCATTGCAGATCTTCCTGCTAAAAAGTTCTGGAAGAAGACAAAGGGCCACACCGGATTTTGTTCTTGTGACAATTGTGAGCAACATGGTGTGACCTATCTCGGAAGACGCATATTTTTGCCTAATGTTGAGTCTCCTTTACGTACTGATGAATCTTTTCGCAATCGCTCGGATTCAGAACATCACATAGGTGACTCAATGTTCGAAAATCTACCTATTGATATGATACATTTTTTCAAAATTGATCCTATGCACCAAGTATACTCTAACGTAACGTGTAAATATATTCATAAGATTATTAAAAAAATGAGCCCTTCAAACCGGGACATTTTTTCGAGCAGATTTGAACTGTTGAAGCTTCCGCATGATTTTCCGCGACAACCGAGGACACTGAATGATTTAGAGTATTATAAAGCTACAGAGTTTCGCCAACTCATCAATTATACTGCACCTTTTGCTTTGAAAGGCCTTATCAGTGAGCCAGAATTTGATCTTTTATTGAGTCTACATACTGCAATTAGAATTTTGAATGATGATGAGAGAATTTCTGAGAACTTGGAAGTGGCAAAAACGTTGTTACATTTTTTTGTTTGCGAGTTTGCCAATATATATGGCAATGAAAACCTCATACTGAATACACATTTACTGAAGCACCTACCCGATCAATGTATTTTTCAAGATTCATCAGTAAGAACACTTGAATATTTTTCGGCGTTTAGATACGAAAACTATCTGGGCAAAGTTTGTCGCTTATTAAGTGCATCTGGCAATAAACCGCTTCAACAGTTAGTTCGCCGAATTGAAGAGATAGAACTCGTTACTGATCACATGTGTATTGAGAGTGGCAATTGTGCTGAAAGTAAATCAAAAATCATTCCGGGAGGAGCGAATGGATTTGTACGGATTGAGGACGAACAACAAATATTATTTATGCGGGTTACTGATATTAGCGAACACACTATTCACGGTCAAAGGTTCTTGAATCTAGAAGATTATTTTGTGCGCCCAATGAAATCGTCAGAACTAGGCATTTTTTGTTCTAAAACTTTATCTCATAATATTGAGACATTTCCTTCACAAAGTGCCGTGAAAGTGATTGGTCTATATTGTGAAGGCATGGAATACTACGTATTCTATCCTTTTCTTCATGGTGCAAATTAGTCAAGGACATCTTTTAACCAAGTTCATAAACGTTGTCATTGAATTATACTCTCGTAAACTCAGGTTAGAACAATTAAATTAATTACATGTGAGTCTTACGAACCTTTTGAAATTCAGTAGTGTCTTGGCAGTGTGGAAACAACTTCATAATAACTGACGCGTGTCAAACTTTTTTTGTTGAGCCGCTTGCAAACCTTGTCTAAAACTCATCTCAAACTTCAAAAACTAAAAGTTGTTGAACGAGATGTTCATCAATTGCATATATTTTCGTTTTTATGATAACTGTGTAAGCATCCATGCTTTTGAACATTGCTAATGATGAAAAATCGGTCATTTTTTCATGACAACCTAAAATTGAGGGATTGTGATCAACCTAACTTTAGTTTACAAACTTCTTACGTCAGGCCCGGCTTTAGGGTAGTGCGACCCGTGCGGCTGCACGGGGCGCCAAGAAACTAGGGGCGCCTATTTGCTCTCGGCGATTCAGTCAATAAATT
>JAQIWB010000091.1:0-10283 GCA_034693825.1 Zercon vagabundus
CCCGCATGAAACAGGCAATAACACACCATAAGTATGAAGTACAAAAATCCCCCCTGAAAAAAAAATATTTTTGGTGCTTTTAATTACTCCTCTGCCTCGCCAGTCACTTGTGCCCTTATCAGTAAGTAGAGATTTTTTGAAGTCCGTCCCCAAACGCGAGAACGTCATTATTGAAAGTACCCACAACTCGTGTAGTTTTAATTTACTTAAATAATGAATAGATTAATCACAAATCCAAAAATACAACAAAAATTTGAACCCAAAATCAGGAAAATCACCTAACGATAGATTTGAATGTTCCCCAAAAGTCTTGGGTGCAGTTTTTGCCGACTGCTGTCATCAATCACGTAATCAAAATCAAAATGAAAAGAACGACAGGGCCAGGGCCGAAAACCTTAAGGGAAAACTTTAAAATCTGGATTAAGAAATTGAGGCAGGAAAATACATGGTTCATACCAAATCTTGAAAATTGAATTCAAGGCCTTTTCAAGGCCCATATTTTTTACCTGTAAAATTGAGAAATTCTTTGCACAAAAAATCACTTAATCTCGAAAATGAAAAAAAGTTTTCAAGCTCAGAAATCAAAATTTGTGCTCAGCTCGCAGAACACAGATGTTTTCAATAACTTTTTTACGAGATCAAAAAAATTGAGTTTTGAAATAAGCCGAGCTCGAGTTTTTGGGCTTATTTTTAAATTTTATTCTACTTACGAATAACAAGAAACGAAGTTACTACAATAAAAAGATATATATCATATACATAATTTCAAGACTTTAATTTAATTCAAGACTTTCAACAGCGTGCTTTCAAATTCAAGGTTTTGACGGTTTTCAAGGCTTAGTATGAACCCTGAAAATATGGCCAAAGTTCGTTTTGAGGGATGAGGCGCTTGTTTCGCCCCTCAAAGCGAACTTTGGCCATATTTATCTATCCTAACTTCTGAATCCAGATTTTAAAATTCTCCCTTAAAGTGTGTGTCCCTGCCGTTCTTTTCCTGTCTTTGGAATATCTTCATGATTTTGAATAACTCGAGGAATTTCTCTTGAAAATTTTGGCAGAAAATGCTGGATCCGTCCCTGAACCAAAATCTTCAATTTTGTAAGAAACTTGCTTAGATGCAGTACTAAGATCAATTATTGTACATCTTTTCGACATTTGCAAGCGATTTTGATTACATTTTTACACAAATAATTTAGTTTTCATCTGATTTTCATTGGGCGCGCAAAATGAGCGCAATTTGTTTTGTCCTGTTGTTGACGATCTCGGGCTTAAAATAAGCAAAAATGGTATATTTACCATAAAGTTGTTGAACCAGGGTCATATATCAAACACTTGAGTATTTAAAGATAATGAAGCATATTATTAAGCTCACCTGAAACGTCGAGAACTGTGGCGTTGTAGTATTTCAGCTGTCCGCCATACCAAACGTGTACAATGCTTCCAATGTCGAACTTCTTCTCTTTAATGTCTTTATCTCGTGCCACACAGTACTCCACGGTCTTGCCGTCGGCTAATTCCGTAAATTGGCACAAAACATACGTCGTATTCACCTTCCGAGGTGACATTTTCCGTTGGAGTTACGTGTACCAACCAGCCGGCCACCACGAGACGAAACTTAAAAGCAGGAAGCGGAAAATGGATCTACTTCACTCTGCCAGCACCAAAAATGTTTCATTTCAGAGTAGAACTGGAAGATTGCGACATCCAAATACGTATTATTAGTTTTTTATTGTCTGTGAAGTTAAAAATATAACTAACAAAATTTATTTCAACGAAGTAAAGAAAAATAGTAAATGCGTCGCCAGGCGTCCGTTGAGCGCAACAACACTTTCCCCGGCCCCGTTTTTGTTGTGCTTGTTGCGATTGTGTTGACTTGAAATTGCATTCAGTGTATATTTCTTTGTTGTTCTTGTGACTGCGATATCATGGCTTCTAATCGTCCGAGGTTTTACAGACAGTATAACTGGGATTCCGACCACCCGGTGAGTTTCATTTTATTGCTATTTTAGGCATTAATGATTATTATAATAACTTGCTTACAACAACTATTCAAATATTACAGTGCACATGGTTTTATGCATAATTTCGAATACACTGTTGAGACTGTTGAGAGGGTTTATGATAGTTTTCATTTTGGTAAAAATAAAAGTGAAAACCATATGTACCTACCACTTGTTTTTACTAGGTACATAATATATACCCAAGCCTTATCTATTTAAGAAGAGAATTATTGGGTACACATATTCAATGTGTCAACAAGAATGTGTGGATGGATAAGGCTATTTTATTAATTTTACCGTTACGATTTTTCTTAGTTTTGCATTTTTATAAATGTAGATACACTTGATCCATATACACTATAGACATTTTTTAGTTTCTGTAACTTGATCAACTTGGACATAAAGTTGTCTACTCGAGTTTTGAAAACTTGCCCATAAACTAGATAAACAGGCCATACATTGGATCATGTGAGGGCCATGGTTCTCGAGGGGGGGTTTAAAATAACGTAACACAAAGAAAAACATTCGAATCCTACCTTATCCATAAATTCAATCTTCAATCAACTGGCTTAAATCTAGATGCAGGACTTTTCCAGCAATTTTAATGATTTTCCTTGTATTACCATCCCGATGGCATTCGACATTATGGGGACGTCACATGTATTAGTCTGTGATAGCCCATGTGTAGTTAGTGACGTCACATGCTTAAATTTTGAACACAGGAATTTTCCAACATTTTTGATGCTTGTTCTTGCATTATCATCTCGGGGGCGCTGGACGTTGAGGTGAAATCACATGGGTTAGCGTGTGACATCCCATGGGGTAGCATGTGACGTCACGCGCTTCTGGAACATTCTGTGTATATTTCTCTCTAACCAGACTTCTCTCTAAATTACTGTTGAAGATAAAAATCTGTGAAAAATGAAATTTTGTAGATATTTGACCTACTTTTACTTAAAGAATAATTGTGTTATTTAATGAGCTTTGGGAATTACTGGCAGAACTTTCGCGCCATTGTAATTGATTATTTCTTTATTATTAAAGATTATAATCATTATAACTACTGCACTCAGTCGTCACCGGTCTTCAGTTTAGCTGCTTTGAAGTATGTTACACTGCTTTATTACTTCAATTAAATTATTCGAGCAGACATTCTCCAGGGGACTCATTGACTCCGGATACGTGTGAATACTCTTTTCGTGTATATTTTACTTTTTGCAATAAACTTCCAATAAACTTTCAAGTTTGCTGCTCATGCATTAGGTTTTATAATAACGCTATGAACTACTAATACACAAATTTTAAACTTAAAGCCAGCGTAAAACAACAGCGAAGATCTGTTTTTAAATCTAAAAAAGTAGGTTCAGACTACCCGATACCATTTTTTACATTTGAGTGTCGCTTACTTTTAAAGAACAATTTTGTTTTTCAAAAATACACTATTTTTGCCTGTTTATTTCATTAATTTTTTTAACCTAATTGTTTGTCGCTATTTAGTTTATAAACTTTGAGTTTTTTAGTTGAAAAAAGTTGAAAAAAATTTGCCGGCAATTTTGAGCAAAAATGAATTTGGGAAAATTATTCGTTCGACTAACATGTTTGCGTTTGCATTGGTAGTTTTCATTGCACATGTAATTTATGTAGTTTATTTATGTTCTCAGCCACCGAGGAAAGCCCGGATTCTAACTGGAAATGATGATGCTGGATCCAGTAATGAGGCAAATGATGCCGCTGCCTCTGAAGAATATGTTCAGCAAGAATCTGATGACTTGAATAATGTGAGTGCCCAGCACTATTATAGTACTGATATAGTATTTACATTTGGCAGAATTGCCTCGATTTAGAAGGTTTAAGGCTCGTGATAGTTGCCACATGAACGCGTTAGGCATTTTTTTGGTTTTGATGGGCAATTGAAATTTCACCACTATATATGCAGAATAGAAGGTGGAAACCAGCGTTGTTAACTTACGCGGCTTTTGCTATAAATACATCACGCGTTAATAACCACGTAACATATTTAAACTACAATTTACAATTTAAATACATTAATATATTGGTTCATTCAGAATAGAATTGGTTACCCTTGAATGCTTGGTACTCATTTTTTCCTGCTAGTAGGGGGACAAATTTTCCGATTTGAACCCTGCTTTTATTTTCAAGCATGCTATTCTACAAATTTTGGATGAATTCATGTTTTTTATGTAGCTCATTTTAATTTATTAATTTATTAGGTTAATTTATGTTGTTGCCACAAATTTATTGTTTTTTATTCATTTGTTTATGGTCCAAAATTTCAAAATTTGCTAACAAGTTTAGTTTATCAAGGGGGCCGGAGGGAGGAGCAAATACGCCACTGGTTAATAGTGTATACACCAAATATACAAAACACAAAACAGATCTTTGCTATCCTGTGTTTTGTTGATTTTCTCGTTCTGACAGCTTTTTGGGTTATTCCCAAGTGACAAGTCACTCACGGACTAACTGATGTGACATCATATTGTAACTCACGCAATGTCACAGAAAAACCTGTGTGACGTCACAAACTAAGTTATGTGACTACACATACTAGCTCTTGTGACGTCACGCGGACTAGCTGATGTGACGTCACGTGCTACTGGTATTACCACAATGAGATAACCATAAGGCGCTTGTGACTTGTGGCTATTTATAATAAGAGCTGGGGGTTTGTCAATTATTATTATTGCCTGGGTTCAAAATTGCGTTTTATTTGCTGGACGTAACTTAAGACGTAACTAACGTTGAAAAAAAATTGAATAAATACGTTACGTTATTTACGCGTAAGTTACGCCAAAAAACGTAACTTGCGTCGCGCGTAAGTTACGTTAACAACCCTGGTGGAAACAGAAGACGATTAAAAATAACCTTCAAACAAATATGAGAGGAAGGTAGACAGGAAGCTCATATTAGTTTCATTATTTTTTCCTTTTTTTTTGGTTGAAAATTTAGTGTCTTTTTGAGAAAATATTGTAAACAATGAAGTATTTCACTAAATTGTGAAAATGTTTTGTGCCTGATGAGTTGTGCTGTATTTTCATCTTTTTTTCTTTTGTGCATGATGGCGCACGACCAGAGTTCAATTCATTGTTGCTTGGCACATCTGTGAACTAAAGTTTCACAATTTGACGCTACTGTGGTTTATGAAACCAGTGGCGTGAATAAATACTTTTGCCACCAAAAGTTTCGAAATTTGAAGGCTATTTTAACACGTGTTAGAGAACTTTTTAGATTTGCACCAGCTGCTGAGAAATTATGGCTTGATGCAAACTTCAAATGTTCACACTTAGTGCGAATTCCAAATACCGATGCTTGTATTACTTCTTGGTAAATATTCGATTATCTATACCAGGTACCTGCTCCCTGGCATATATAATCACATATTTATCTACAAATGAGAGAAGCGTCATTTTTAGAAATTCAATTGACGTGCCTAATTTAAGTTAGTACATCCAGCAATCTTTTCACTGCTCCCTCAAAGGTTGTAAAAAGCTAAGTAACAATGCTTCAAACTTTTTAGCGGCAAGAATATTTATGCGCGTCACTGGATGACACAAATTACTTTTTGAATTTCAGGCTGATGGGTCGGACGATGATGTACATGCCCATTCTGAAGGAGAATCTACTGATGATGAGGCTTATCAAGACGCATTCGATTTCGACTTTGATTCTCGGGATAGCTCGTCTGATGACTCCGGAGATGAAGTCGACCCAAGCGCATGGAATGGCGGGGAACCTCTTTTTCCCGGCTCACCGACAAGCAACATTGAAGCAGCTCTTATGCTACTCAAGCTTTTTTTGAAGTATAAGCTTTCGAAAGAGGTATTAGGATTTATCATAATATTAATTCGGACATTACTGCCAGCTGAAAATACCTTTCCGCAGAGTCCACATTTATTTTTTAAGATGATTGATGATTCTTGCACTTCAACGCCAGTTTTGCAGGTTGCATACTGTCGTACCTGTGAAAAGTCAATCGGGGAGGAAGACAGTTGCTGCAGTTGTAACTTGCATGACCAGAACAAAGATATTTTTCATTACATATCCGTGGAGCACACGCTTCGCAATTTGTTGGAATTTGGTGGACTTTACAAGCATTTGAAAATAAAAAATAACAACGTCGATCTACAGGATCTTACGGATGGAACCAATTTTAAAAAACTCAAGCTAGGACCGTTTGATATCCCACTGTTATGGAGCTGGGATGGCGTAAGCCCATTCAAAAGTGGGGTCAGCCAACTGTGGCCAACATGGTGTGCACCCATTGGTGTGCCTTTTTTCAAGCGCTCCTTCTACCGATTCTGCCCCATTATTTACTTTGGACGAAAGCCAATTGCAAGTTGCTACTTCAGACCATTTGTGGCTGAAATGACCAGCCTATTTACAACTGGGTTTACATGGCTGCATCCAGAAACCAAAGCGACGATCCGTAGCCGTGTTATTGCACCTGTAGGCACAATGGATGCTCCGGCGCAAGATGCGGCTCAGGGAACGATGCAGTACAATGCTAAACATGGGTGCAATATGTGTGAAGTGAAAACGGAGAGTTATTTACGGCCCAACACTGATGATAGTCGTTCGACAATCTACCCTGCAGAATCAACTGGCCGCCTACGTACAGCTGCCAGAATGGAGAACCAAGCCGCCACGGCAGAGGCCCGTAATTTGTCTGTGTTAGGAGTTAGGAAAAGCAGTCCTTTATCTGAGCTTCCAACTTTTGACGTCGCAGAGTCCTTTGCACATGAATATATGCATAAAGATTGTCTCGGTGTTGTAAGAACTTTTGTATTTGCCTGGTTTAACACGACAAACCATTCGATGCCATTTTATCTTAACAAAAAGGTAAAGGAAATCAACCAAAGATTGACCTCGATACAGCCAACTGACTTCATTACGCGAGTTCCCCGTCTGATTGAAACGAGAAAAGACTGGAAAGCACTAGAGTTTCGAAATTTTGTGCTATACTGGAGCGCACCAGTCTTACGGGGAATACTTCCCACAGCTTATTTTGACCATTGGCTAAAACTTGTATCAGCTCTGCATATTTTATTGCAAACACGCATTTCAGAAGATGAGATTACAACAGCAGAGTTGTTTCTAGATACGTTTGTCAGAGATACGGAAAGTCTGTACGGCAAAGAGTTTATGACCTACAATGTTCATAATCTGTTGCATCTAGCGGTTTCTGTCCGACGATGGGGCCCGCTATGGGCACAAAGTGCATTTCTCTTTGAAGATGGGAATGGCACCCTGACTCGATTAATCAGAGGCTACCAGGCCCCGGCACTGCAACTTGTCAGGCTACTTTCTCTTGGTCAGCAAATGCGAATTTTAGAAAATCAAGGTCAATCAGAAACTATTGCGGAGTTCTTTGCAAAAATTGACAAGGCCGGAAAGAGAAAAAAGTCGGGCAGTGGAATCATCTTGCATGATAAACGCCCGGAACAAAAATTTTTATCAGCGACTGTACGTAACACAACTATCTCGGCAAAAAAATCGATCATCCGCAATAACTCGTGTTTAATGTACGTTACAAACAATCAGAAGTGTTTTGGTGAAGCTCTCTACTTCCAGGATGATGCTGAAAAAGGTGTGCTCATGACGATGAAGGTTTATCAGGTTGATGTCCCACGTTATTTTAAAGTTTCCGATCCTAAGAAGCGCACTCTGTCGCATATAGTTCCGTGTCTTCCCACAAGTACCATCCTAACGATTCCTCTTAGAGGCCTCGATGTTTACAGATGTATTGCGGTTCTAAATTATTTATGTATTCCGCCCAACGTTAATGAGATAAATCTCTAAATACCGTAATTTTTTTGGGGACCCGGCAATAATCTCGGGAGGCAAAAATAACATGGGCAAAAATTTGAGCCCAATATATTTTACTTTGCATTCTTAATTATGTTTTCCGTTGAAGTACAGACATGTTTAGGTTTACTAATTTTAATTTTAGTTTTTTAATTTAATTTTACTTTTTGTGCCGACGATATTTTTATTTCACAAGATTATTGACCCAACCCATTTTTGTGGTTCATAATAATTGCGTAATGCATTGCACGATGAATATGTATTCAATCTGAATTGAAGAATATCAATAAATTAATCATGACTTCACAAAAGTATTGGTCTTCTGCTTGTGCTTGCATTCTAAGCCAACTTTGCGTAGCCATGTGCCATGTGTACATAACTTTGTAATTTCTGGGGGGCTTTGTAAAATCTGGGGGCGCCCATGAAAGTATAATATGGCGTTATAACCAGGCACGTTTTTTAACTATAAATTTGGGGAAAAATTGCCAGTGCTGAGCTAAAAATCCCCAGGGCTCAAATTTATTGTCCCCATTGAAACTCGCGTTACAATAATACAAAAACGAGAAACAAAAAAGATTTTTCATGGAATGATGTAAACAATATTCAAAAGCTGGGTGAGGTCAATAATAACTTTCTGTTTATTCATTTTTCGATGTTTTTAATTTGTTGATCGTATATTTTGATGCATCTTGCATCCAAAAATCCGCGCCGCGTGTAAACTTGTTTTCATTATTCATTATTCCCCAGTGCTCAAAAATCCTTAAAAAAGTCCCTGGTTATAACAGTTTAGTTAACATACTTCTTTCTTCTATTACTTTGATTATTTTATTTATATTTATCAGTTTTATTGCTTGATCAAAACTTGTCTTGAATAAAGTTTGATAAAGTAGACAACATGGTGATAAAACTCTGATAAAGGGAGTTGATCAAATTTGATCAAAATCAATCAAGCTTTATTGATCTTTATCACTTCTTTATCAAACTAATTTTGTAAGGGTGTACCGAATTACGTGTTTACTGGAAAAAAATTGTGATACCAGCTGTAATGTTCAACCTGCAGTGTTGCATTCTAATTGGTCGGCAGGGTTGCCAGACGTTTCCACGATTCGAGTCTATATTTCACCGTAAAGGTTTTTCCAATAGCTTATTAGTCTATACTTCAGAGTAACGAATCGCTCACTCACTGGATTAATAAAGAATACACGTAAGTTCAGAGTCTCTTGAGTCATAACGATGACCTTCAATCTTTTAATCTTTGATCTGTTCTTAAAAGAAAAAAAGAAATTGTTTATAAGCCAATTATCTTGTTAGAGCTACTTCATTCAGAACATCAGTCCAGTGAATAGTGAGTGAATAGTAGTCACCCGAATCTTTTTCAAGTGAGTTTCAATTTATCGGAATGTGCGTAGCGTAGAAGCTCGGTTCTGACTTCGGTATATTTTTCTGTATACTTTATGCCATTTTTTACAGGGCTGAAACTCGGTAGTTATTGTGTGATTCGAATAACTTCTTTCAACCGATTTACTTGGTATCTACTTGTACCTTACGGAAGCAAACGTCCTACGCTGCATAGTATGTTAGATAAATAAACCGGATGAAAGATTTCTAACTCCGGGATAAGGTCTACACATGAATATGCTTGAAGATTGAAGATGAGCTGTGGCCGTGCTGGCGCATCCTGTCATATTTAGAAAAGTGCCAGGTTGATGTCCTGGCTAAACCTATATTTTTCTTTATACTTTACGTCATTCTTAACATGCGCGTAACTCAGTGTTTATTGTATGGAGTGAATAGCAAATGCCATCAAACTACATTTTTTAATAATAGTAACACAATAAATTTTTAAGAACCTACACTTCCAATACATCTTTCAAACCATAGATGGCGATATATTTCGCAATAGCTCTAAACTATTCAAGACGACATCTCATAAAATATGATAATGAAAAGATAATTGAATAGCATTCGATGCCCGTTTTAAGTATATAGTAGTGATATCTTCCTTCTCAAACAATCTCTCTATCGAAGATATGCATGGTTTTGTATCTTGAAGAAAATGACCTCGAGGAATCTGGATGGAATAACTAATGACATATTTTTGACAAATCGATTGTGGATAGTCCGCTGTTGAGTTATATTCTCGACCAGAAATGAGCATGTACTTCACAACAGTACGGCGAAACTGTGAGCAGTTTTACGAGACTAGATCACGTGATTATCACCTAGTGTTTGCACTCCAGGCTCCCCGTCCCCGAATCCCTCGAGATCTATGACTTTTTGATCCCCGAATTCCCCGGGGATATTTTTGCAAATCCCTGGAGATCCCCGTTTCGGAAATTTGCCGGGCATTAGTGAGCTAACTTCGAAAATCCGAGGTTTGCCATAATTTTTTTGTGCTTTTTCAATTTTGTTAAAATTTGCAAAAAGTTACTTCACAAATGAATATCAAACAAGAATTGG
>JAQIWB010000092.1:0-10250 GCA_034693825.1 Zercon vagabundus
TGAGATCGGTTCCTCAATGCAAAATTTTTGTGACATTTGACTATATAATGCCTAGAAAAACGTTTTTAACGGCCAGGAAAAATCAGAAATACCATAAAAAATTCAATCCTAATCGACAGCCACGAAGGAAAAGGACATTGTGTGATGCAGAACTAGGATCTGTAGAACAATCGGTTCTGCAGCCTGATCAGTGGGATGCAAATTGGACTGATTTAACTGTCACAAGTATTAGCAAAGTTTCGAAATCACAAGCAGAGTTATTTGATGACGACAGTGTTAATGTGGAAGTGGTTTCCGCTGAGATTCACGCTGAAACCCTTGAAGTTGGTATTAGTAATGGTCACCATGTACTTCTGGAAGCCGAAGTTCCTGTCATCGCTGCAGACCTCGACGTCAATACGCCGACAAATGAAATGAGGTAAGTTTAAGCTTAAAAATGCAATATATCTTTACGGAATGTGGCCAATCAGTAATATGGGGCCATTCAGATAAAACGTTACGTGATTTTTCTGGTTTGGAGCATCTCCTTCGCTCTGGCTATCTACACCGTCCAAATACCGGCATCTTCATATGCAACTACCGTTATTTTTTTTTTTTGCTTTTTTGAGACTTATTTTTACTTAACTTCACTGTTTTTGTAAAAGCGTTCGCAGGAAAAAAAAGTCAGAGATGGCCAACGGCCTAAAACTAGGCTATTTGCCTCTAATAAGCTCTATTTTTCTGCAATTTTTGTACTCTGTTGAAAAAAAGTCATCCTAAATCGCCTTAGAAAACAGAAAGAACTCTCATTTTTTGATGTTCCAGTGATCAATGCGGTCTATTTGTATATTTTTTAAAGACCGTAGTTTTTTGAAACTACGGTACTGCCCGCCTGCTGTCTTCCTCTGCTACGCATGCAGGGGCGCACATTCATAGGGACAGCAAGGACTCGCCCGTTCAACCCTCAATTTTATTTTTGACCTCCTTTGCCGCCTAACTTTTACAGCAGTGTCATAGATCTGAACACAATTTCGAATGCTTCTAAGAATGAGCTATTTCTCTGTTAATTTATTACCAAATTCTCAAAATAACTGTATTTTGTTATTGAACTCCAAAAGCCAGAGGGGGCTAAAGCCCTCCTGAGCCCCCTATTGGGTACGCGCCTGGTGTGCCTCTCTAGGAACCTTTTTCGGTATTAGGAAAGTATCTTTCATAGACGCCTCACGTGGTCAAGCAATGTTGCAAATTTTTTTTAAATGTTTAAAATTTTTTTTAAATTCAAATTTCGCGAAAAAATTAGAGGGAGACGGGATAAACATGGGATGTCGCAAAACTTCCAAACGTTTTGAACTGTTGACAACTCCAGTTCTGTTGTTGATAGCTTTTTAACACGGTTTGAAAAACCGAGCTATTGACTGCGCTCATTTGTTTGTATGTTTGTTTGTGTGTTTGTCTGTTTGTCCGCGTAGTGTTAGCGTCGTTACGGCGCTTTGAGTGCGGAAATTGCGCGCGCAATGTAGAGCGCACTCGGGGCTAGAACCCTTATTTTTTTTCAGCTCGTTCGGCGAAAATTTCTTTGTATCGCGTAGGTTGCCTCTCTATGCTACTTTTTTCCTTATTCGGAATTTTCGAAATAGGCCCACGGAAGGCTTTGGCCATGTGTGGTCCTTGCAAATTGTCGCGAATTCTGCTAAGTTGCGCGATTTTATGTGCCCTCTTACCGTGAGGCCACAGATTGAAAATAAGATAACGTCACTCCAGGGGGTCTGTAGTATTGGAGATTGAGTGGAGGGCGGGGTGGAGGGTCGTGGAGGGGGGAGGGTTTGTCCATGTATAGAAATGTCGTAAGTCGTCTGAAGGCCCGTTCTACCTTCGACTTTTTCAAACCGCGCTAATTCAAAAGTCGCGCGCGACTTCATCCGTCTTGTTTATGATGATATAGGTTTTGCTGGGCCGATGTACCAAATTTCACAAAATTTGGTATATGGGGTTTTTGGGGATTCTCTTTCACGTGGTACGTTTATTTTGGGGTGGAGAGAAGCGCTTTCAGAGAAATCTGGGTGTGGAATTTCTCTAGCGTACTGCTGGGCCAAATTTGATAAAATTTGATAGACGGGGGTTTTGGGGATACTCTTTCACGTGTTGATGTTTGTTTTGGTGTGGGGAGTGCCTTGTCCGGTTAAAACCGGATGTGAAATTTTTCTAGCATGTCGCTGGGCCAAATTTGATTCATTCTGGTACATAGGGGTGCTCGGAGATGCTCGTTCACGTGGTGACATCTATCTCGCAACGTTTTTGAAGCTTCTGCCAAAATAAAAAAAAACGTTATGTAGACAAACACATTATGTACAAACAGATTAACTTAGATTTCACTTCCAATGGTACCCAAAAAAATCGTTAACTACGAAAGATTACATTATGAATAGGGACGTAATAACGAGAGTCTACCGTAATATTCAATGATCAATGAACAACTGTGTCATTTTTTGCGCACGAAAAAAATCGTTTTTGTTTATGAGAGCGTGCAACTGCGCCCACCTTCGGGCGCGCGGCGCGCAAGACGCCACGCGGCTGGAGCCGCTGGCGGGCCGAGGGCCGCAAAGCGGGGCTCGTATACTTTACCCCCTGGAAAGCGCTGGCCCCCTGCTTTTTTTAAACAATGAAAAAATCACTTTTTTGACATTTTTGGCATCTTTTGTGGCAGTCCCCCCTCCCCCCCCCCCCCGGAGTTTGGTCTGGCGGCGCCCATGTCTACGCCCCTTCGCTAATCATTGTTTGGGTTGACTTGTACAGTTTTGTCTATGATTAAACAGTTATATTTTTATTAGACGACGGTTTAGAACGTGCAGCTTTTGAGGATTGGATCACTACGGGTACTACGGGCCTATCCAGCGCGCTGCAGCGGAGAGAATTCTGCCACCGTGGAAAGAGCGTGCACATCTACAGCTCTGCAAAATTCACTAGTTGTACATCGAAATTCCGCAACACTCTTTCCACTGTGGCAGAATTCTCTCCGCTGGATAGGCCTGTAGTACAGGTGGCATTGGATTGGATTATGGTACATTGTGCACAGGGACGAATTTATGAGTTTTTGAAAGGCGTAGCGGGTTTATGTTTTTTCAAAGTCCAAAAATCCAAAACCAGCATCCGTACGTAATCTTGCATCAAGCTATACATAACAATTTTATTTTATTCTTTCAGCACTACTGATGACAGCGAAGTAAAAGGCAATAGGATAGTTCAAATAACACATTTTATTGATTCTTGCCGCTCATTAGAAAACCATGTCTGCAACAAAAACGGCCGTTTTGTTCTTCTCAAAGAAATCACAAACGGTGTTCATTCCACGTTCGTCTTCACGTGCGCCTCATGCCAGATGGAGAAGAGAATAGATACTATTGAAGGTAACTTCAGAGATGTTAATTACAACGTTGCATTGGCACAGGCAACCGTCGTGATAGGTGCAACTCTCGTAGGCATTAAGGAGGTCCTTGCTCATTTGGATGTTCCGTCACCAGGGTATCGTCAATTAATTGAAAATAAGGCTTCACTTTACGAGGTAGGTGACATTACCTTGACTGAATTTTACCTGTTGAACCTCAAATGTCACCAAAATTATCATTCTATTTGTGTAGTCTCTATATTATTTTGAACAATTTCGACCAATGAAAATATTATGAAAATTTGTGATGTTTTGTAATGTAATGTTTTATTTATGTTATTTTTTTGAAACTCGCTATCGGGTACAGCGTACTCGAAACCCCCAATATACCAAATTTCAGGCCATTGTGAATAATTTTGTTTCTTTTTTCATTTTATTAATTTATTTAACATACTCTCAGGGGCGGATACAGGGGGGGAGGCGGGGCGATCGGGGCGATCGGCCCCCATGGCGAGTTTCGTTGCCATAGACGTAATGTATAAGGAATAGCAGTCAACCATACACGTTATAGCATTACGTCTATAGGAATCGCCCCCCATGGGATTTTTCTGTATCCGCCCCTGCATACTCTTTTCTACTTTTTGCACTTCACCGTCAGACAGATCATCCTCAACAAGACAGATGAAGTCGCGCTATGACGCAACTAGAATAGCACGGTTCGAAATTTTTTTTGTTAGATACCATGCTGCATGTTGGAGCCCAACCCTCCACCCAACCCACCAAACAACCCTCCACCCAACCCCCTACACAACCCCCCTCCAACTTCCTGCCCAACTTAGCACCCAACCCGCCACCCAACCCCCCACCCCCCCCCCCCAAACTGCGCGAACAAACAAACACACAAACAGACAAACAAAGTTGCGGAATCAATAACTCGATTTTTCAAACCGTGCTAAAAACTCATAGGTACCAAATTTCACTCCAGTCGATCAAATTGGAAAAACTTTGTCTCAAAAGAAAAAAAAGATTTTTCAAATCATGCTGACAACAGGCAATCCGACCTACTAAAACGGCTTTGATATCTTAGTGTGCCGAAATTTCTTTGCAAATGATATAGGTAGATGAATTTATGAGCAATTGGGAGTACGTATTGAAAAGCGCATTGAAAGCTGATTGAAAAGCAAATTTTCTAAATCCTGATAAAAATTGAAAATTGCAACCAACAACTTCAGCAATTTTTGTGAAATTTAAAATCGTTTATTTTAAAAGATGAATGCCAAAATAATAATTTAGAAAAAGCTATTTGCTAAATGAAAACATTGCTCTTTTTAAATCTTGCTCCAAACTTATCTAAAATAAACGATTTTATAATTTTCACTTAACTTTTGAACTTCTGCACATGAAAGACAAACAAACATAAGAAAAATCCTGCCTTTATTTTTCATGATTTTAAATACGTATTCATCATTTCAGCAATGGATAGATGAGCTCACTGATCAGATACTTGCAGCAGGCAAACTTGAACTACATTTGGCCAAAGAGAAGAAGCAGTTTCACGTGGGAATCAATGCATTCTGGATTATTGTAATTTTAGACGGAATGTGGTTCAAGAGAAGCTATGGCCACACGTACAATGCACTGTCTGGAACAGTCACCATATTGGGGTATGAAACAAGAAAACCTTTGTTTGTTGGAGTGCGGAACAAATACTGCTCAATTTGTGCTATCTGTGAGAAATTACAGAAGGAGGTATCGCCGCATTTGTGTTTCAAGAACTGGTCTGGATCAGCTGGTAGCATGGAAGCCGACATGATTGTTGAGGGTTTTCAGAGATCAATGGAAATGCACGGCGTTGTATACCTGAAGTATTTAGGTGATGGTGATAGCAGTACTTTAGCTCAAATAATTAAGCACGTTTCATATGGTAGATTTGTTGAACACCAAGATTGTGTGAATCATCTGCTGAAAAATCTTGTAAAGAAAATAATCGAAGCTGAGAAAACTTGCAAAGGTCCAACACTAAAACTCCCGAGAGATTTCCGGAAAAATATGCAGAATCACATTCGCCAACTAGCTACATTTGAAAGAGATTGTGGTACTCCTGATCCAGAGAGATTTTCAAAACTTAGCCTGAATGCGCCTTTGCATGTTATCGGTAATCATGATGCTTGCGGTGGCTTATGTGACAAAAAAGGTCAAATTGAAGAGCGTTATCACAAGTACAAGTTATCAGTTGATTTCACCTTCAAAATGCATGGAATTCTAACGTTTCTCAATCGCCACGCTGACAGTGTTATAAAGTATGAGACTAGCAATTTGGCGGAATGGCAAAATTCTAAAACCAACAAGTTTGTGTGTGGTAAGAGAATTTTCTCTGGACGACGTAATGGCTATAACATTGCTTCAGCAGCCTCCGCACTCTCAACACACCTTGGACACATATGGACTACGAAAGTGTGGCAGCGTAGGTTTCCAAATAAGAGAAATTACAACTTGAAGAGATTAGGAGAGATGCGCCAAAGAAGTGTCGATCAAAAACTGAGATACAGACATTCGCGAGTAAATAATTGGAAAACATCGCGTACGCCAAGTCTTGCTCAAGCGTCCTCAAAGAAGCATTACGGAATATGTTCGGAGAAACCGGACCTCGATACGGTTAGCTTCGAAAATGAAATTGAGCGATACGTAAAGATGGTGACTGATTTGAGTGCTGAGCAAATAGAGCTTATTGAGAAGCTCACAGTAGGACAATCGAATTCTGAAGTTTGGAAACAGCACAGAAGGTTACGGATAACAGCTTCCAATTACGGTAAATTTTGCAAACGTCGTATAAATTACTCCAAGCTCATGGAGGATTTCATGTACTCAACTTTTTCTGGCAACGTTTATACAGAATATGGAACTATCAATGAACCTGCTGCTCGAGCTGTTTACGAGGCTAAAATGGGAACTACTGTCACGAACTCAGGGTTCATCATTGATAAAACTGATAGGTTTCTGGGATGTTCACCTGATGGTATCATGCGAGATGGAGGGTTACTTGAAATTAAATGTCCATATAAGCTTCGTTATTCGGATCCTAATTGTATTTTCAGTGTTAAGCAACACTATTCAGATGTTCTGATTAATAACAAGGAAGGCAAATTGGAGTTAAATAAAAATCACGATTATTATTTTCAAGTACAAGGTCAGCTCATGAACACCGGCGCACCCTATTGCGACTTTGTAGTGTGGTCGAATCTAGGTATATTTATTCAGCGGATCTCGCCAAATTATGATCTGCATCACGAAATGCGTGCACGTTTAAGATACTTTTGGTGGGAGTACATGTTACCTGAGCTTGCTGATCCACGTGTAGCGAGATCTATGCCAATGCGTATGTCAAGCATTGAGCCACCTCCTCCAATTAAAATGAAAGTGGAACGGCTCAGTGCCAAGAAAAATTTGGCAAAATCTGTGCGAATGATATGAGTGATGCATTGATTAAGATCGGTTCTCAAGTGAATAATTGTTTCATATTATTCATACTACACCATACATTTTGAACTCAAATGATTGTGGTTTGAACAGTTCAACTGGGTGCTTCATTGATTATGATGATAGAGTATAATGATTGATAAAGATGATTGATGATCATGCTTTGTGATGACGCTTTTGTGATGATTGATTATATGATTGGTTATAATGATTGATTATATAATTGAGTATGATCATGATTGACGATAATGCTTGATGATGATGATGATGATGATTCAAGTCTGATGATATTGATTGATTATGGTGATGGATGAATGTGATTCATAATGATGAATGATGATTGATTAATATGATTGAAGATGAAGATTGACGACGATGTTTGATAATGACAATAGATTATTGCTTTATATATGATTGATGATTATGGTGATTGATGACGATGATAGGGAATGGCAATTAAATATTGATGATATTGATTGATTATGTTGATTGATAATGATGATTCATGATGATGATATATGATAATGATTCATGATGATGACGATAGATTATGTTGATTGATAATGATGATGCATGATGATGATATATGATAATGATTAAGGATGATGATGATTGATGACTTTGATGATTGGTGGTGACGGATCTTGTAAATAACGTGTACTATACCATGCTGTGAGAATTGACAAAATTGCAAAATAACTTTAATAAATGATACGTATTTGTTGGAATGGAAAAATCAATCAAGTTTGTTCATTTTGCAATAAGAAACAAAGAATCGTCCATAAAGTACGCACGCACCTGAAGAGGGCAAGGAGGAAGGTCTCAACAGTAGGACGTGCTCGCACTGCTGTTGAGAGGAAAAAGTGCAAAACGCACGTGAAACGGCCGTTCGGGGGTGGGAAAGAAATAGAAAATAAATTCGTGATCGCATTTGAGACGGAAATTTTAACAGCAAAATTGGCGCTTTGCTTGAACTGACTGCTTTAGTTTGGTATCAAGACTACATTTTAGAGTACAGACATGTTTTCATTTGTATGTTTTGATAATAATCACATATAGATTGACATTACACAACAATTTTTCCGGTTTTGGTAACAATTTATCTAGAAAACTCGAGTCCAAAATAATTTACTTTGCTATGTATAAAAGTTGAGGACAAAAACTAAGACAGCCAGGTTTCTGTATGACGTGCATATCATGGGTGAGACAAACATGCGCGGGGATTTTTTTTGCCTACGACGGACATGTTTGAGCTACAGTAGCTACTGTAGAAAAACACAGTGCAGTGCGAGCGGAATGGGGGAATTTTCCTGCGGTTGAGCTGCGTCGAACTTGCGCGGATACAAGAGGTTGGGAGGAGGGAGAAGGGGCGATTAGGATAGCTCGCATAACAACAAAGTTTCTATGGACAAAACATTAAAAATTCTTTAACATTACGTTTATGGGAATCGCCCTCGTGCGCGTTGTCATTTTAATTCTGTATGCGCGTCTACCCCCTGCCACGTACCTCTCCAATAAGACACGATGCTTTCTCAGTAAATTTTCGCTCCAAGTACTCACTTCTCACAGCCCTATTGACAGACCCTAGTTCAGTTGGACTAACTCACGTATTTACAACGCAGTATTTACATGGTACTATTGGAAATAGAATTAATTTCTTTTTATATAACTTTAGCTTCTTTTTGAAACTTTGGTTTCACTACGCGGCTGATCCCAACTAACACAAAAAGTCACACAGAAGTCACTTACAGGTCACAGTTTGTCGCACAATTACAACCCCAACAAGCACGCAACGTCGCAGTGACGTCACAGTAACAAAATCACAAAGATGGTTGCAGTGACGTCTGTGACAACTCAATGACTATCTTCATTACACATCACAGTGACTTCAGCAAAAGCTCACGCAATGTGACGTCACAGTGAGGTCAGATATAGCTCAAATATTGTGATACAATATTGTTTAAATGTAAGTCACGGCGAGTTACAAGTGTAACAACAATGCCAGAACTACGTCACGAAAGTCACAAGCTGGTTACGTGACCAAGCCCCATGAGTAGCACAAAAAGTAACTTTCAGATCAAAATTGACCACACGATTACAGCTTGGTCACGCGACCAATTTGTGAATTTCGTGATGTATTTGTTTCATTGCTGTCACAGTTGCAACGTGTTCGTGACATCACCGATGTGACTTTGATTAAGTCGATACTATATCACAATATGTGACTCTGACCTTACTGCGACATCACATCACTGTGACTTTGTGACGTCACTGTGACGTTTCTTGAAGATGGCCATTGAATGGTCATAGACATCACTGTAACCATCTTTGTGACCGTTCATTGACATCTCTGCGACGTCAAGTGGTTATTGGCTTTACTTACAAAGATAGAATTGAAACTTAGTTGCACGTCAAATAAACATTTTTTTCTTATTTTCTAAAACAAGTACCTTTTCTAATGTTTTGAGCTCATTTGTGCTGTACAATTATATATTACAATATCTTACTTAGAAGTCATTCAAATATGGCACCGACATTTACGTGATTCTTCTTTCACACCCGCCCCCTGCACCCACAGTGCTAATGCCATGATTCAAATGTCAAAATATACCGTAGATCATATTTACAGATAAGGGGCTATTCAAATATTACGTCACTGCTATCTTCCGGCGACGTGTGACGTCACAAAAAAGAGCACGTACGCAATTTTTTAGCCTACCCCCTTTCCCACAAAATTTTTCTGTTTTCCGAAAAATAAACAGCAAATCTATCATAATTTTAGCAAAATTAGCAAAAAAATTCAGTTTTACACTTATTATGGCGCTCACCCACCTCCCCCCACGTCACACCACGTCACACTTTTTGATCTGACCCCTCTCCCCCCATGTCACACCACGTCACACTTTTGCTCTAACCCCCCACCCCCTAGTGCGCGCGTGATTTTTGAACAGCCCCTAATAGATATTACTTCCACTCAAAGTGTGGAATATTAGTTTACTAGAATAACTCCTGTCAGGAACGGACCTAGAAACGTACAGTAAAGGGGGCAACAACAGAAAATTTAGGTTTTCCTTCGAAAGAACAATTCTGCAGAAATTTTTTCACTTTTACCCAAAATAGCATTTTTATGACTTTGTTTATCCGTAAGGGGCGATTGTCTCCATTGGTTTCCTCCGTTCCTGTCTCTTTTTGACATAGCTAATATAACCTTACAATACTCACAATACTCAAAAGTATTCTTTCACATCCGAAAGACTCAAAATAATACAAAAATAAAATTGTAATAAAACTCAAAATTATCATAAAAATGTGTTGTTAAATCAATTTCTACGAATCAAAACGGCTGAATTATTCGGGTTTCTCAATTCAAATGTCACAGAAATTTCACATTGGGGACCGATAGTTGAATACG
>JAQIWB010000093.1:0-10238 GCA_034693825.1 Zercon vagabundus
AACATTCAAAAGATCAGCAAGTTTCCACAGGTAGCTATAGGTACTGTACTGTCAAAAACAAAACCAGTCTTCGTTTCACTTCAGAGCCGTAAACTTATTTCTTTAAATAATTTTATCTGTTTATCTCGGCAATTACATTTGAAACAAATTACTTCGAGACACAAGAACTCTAGCCTTTAAGGTTTTAAAGTAACAAGGTTTAACCATTTTTGAAATTTTTGTGTGATTAGCATTTTCTTTATTACTTTTTGGAGTTTCACCCGGTCATTATCAGCATTTCAAATAGTTCCATTTAGCCAGGTATTTCTCAATTGAGCGAATTTTTCCACTAAACCCGAAAAAGACTGACACTACATTTGAACAAAACTCGCAACAAAATGTCACTTACCCGATTGAAACCACGAACTAATGGGTCCCAAAAGTTTCACCGCTATCCCATCATCGATCGAAGGATCATCGTCGAAGATCGGCTTAATATATCCCGACACAAAAAGCTCAACATTCTTCTCAAGCAAACCTCCATCGAACGCGCATATATGATTGTTCGCATCATATACCACAAAATTGGTCAACTTGTGCTGCGGAACTTCATCCTCACCTAGAAATTATGAAATATTAATCAAAGCCGCAGAAAAAATTCCTAAACACGATACTGAGCCTCGTGAGAAAAACCTCTTATGAAACTTTCATTTGAGATACATTTCACAAGAGGACGAGCCACAAAGCTGACCCTGCTAGCACTAATATCACACATTCTAATTTGTGACGTCACAATGGCCTCACGTGACGTCACAATGACGTCACAATAGCGTCACGTGACGTCACAATGACGTCACCTGAAGTCACAATAGCGTCACGTGACGTCACAATGACGTCACAATGACGTCACCTGACGTCACAATGACGTCACGATGACGTCACGTGCCACTTAGGTTTGATTTGAGTTACGATAAAATCCACGTACGATTGACTCGATTCATTTTGTATGAATGGATTCGTGCGAATGAAACTTACCAAATCATATTAAAAAAAATTGAAACAAACTTTATGAATAGATGAGCCTTGTCGAAGCGAGGATAGTTTGAGGAAATACGAGAAATTTTCCAATCTAGTTTGTGATTAGATAAGTGTAATAACCCAGAATCAGTGAAAAAAATTACCGCTAAAAACAAAAAACAATAAGAATTCCAAAAAAATTATTCAAAAAAAATTATGCTTTGTAGCAAGTTATTCCAGCCAATTTAAATTCAATTCTGTCAAATTCTTTAGAAAATAAAAAGAAAATAAATTTGAAGCAACGCGTGTAGTGAGTAATGCTGAAAAGTAACCACTAACTTCAACTTTAATTTCTGTGTAAAGTACTAGCAAACGACGATTTTTTTTGTAAATGTTGACTAGTGGAATTATTACTAGTATTTTGGTACCCAAGAATTGCGCACTCTTTAATATTTCTATAAACTAAACTTATGCCTAAGATACTATCTATATATGCTCAAAAGCATGAATATCTTCAAGTTCAAACCCAAGCGACACAAGACTGAATACATGTGATGTCGCATGCTACTGGAACACCAGATGCCACACAAGACTGCTTTCAGTCACAGCCAATCAGAAGAAGCAAGACCTCATTTGCGCATCCTCAATGTAGGTTAAATGATTGAGCCCCCCGAAATGTTCCTTTCGGTACGAAACCACAAACCAACTGCCTCATTATTTGCCGTGCAGAAGTTACTTAAATACCTGATGCAGTTCAAAACGTGAATGGTGAAAATGCAAAAAGAATCTCTGAGAAATACATTTCAACTCTAGGCTTCTAATTTTCGAAAGCTTCGCAGCTTTCTCAATATGCTCGCTCATAAAATGTACGGTGTGCCACGACTTGAGCGCCGTGGAGATCAGCGCTAAGTCGTATAGAGCACATAGCCAGCTAGGTTAGGTCACGCTGAGTTAGGTTAGGTTAGGTTAAGCAAATGGTAAATGTACAACCAGTAAACATCATTACACAAGTGATACGTGACGTCGCACAATCCTGTATATGACGTGGCAAAATGATGTATGCGACATCGCAAAATGGTGTGTCACGTCCCAAAATGATGCATGTGACACCACAAAATGATGTATGTGACGACACAAAATGATGTATGTGACGTCACAAAATAATGTATGTGACGTCACAAAATGATGTACGTGACGTCACAAAATGATGTATGTGATGTCACAAAATGATGCATGTGACGCCACAAAATGATGTATGTGACGTCACAAAATGATGTATGGGACACCACAAAATAATGTATGTGACGTCACAAAGTGCTGTATGGGACGTCACGTGCCACTGGAGAAATCAAGAATTTTTTTGAAGAAGCTTGCCACATTTTAACTCACCTTGACCGTCCTCGAAAATGTTTAATTTGGGATTTGTCAAAGCCACAAATTCTTCCTCCGCTGAGGATACATCTCCTTTGAATAGTTTGATCAAAACCGGATCGAGGTTCTGAAACAAAAAAAAATCTTCAATTCATAACACTGAAATCCCGAGATGTACCACTTTTACGCATCCCAAAATCCAAGAATGCCACACTCAATTTGCTGAGATTTTCAGGATTGGCTCGAATGCTATCAGAGAAACGATGAAAAACCGCAAAACCGGGCACGTTGTAAGAAATGTTCGCGAATTATGCGCCACAATCAAAAAAATTCTGGCTTAGCGCACGCGCAAAATCCGTCGATATAGTTAATCTTACTTTTACCGCCAATTATCATACCTCTCGGATACACCCTTTTTGTTCCATATTCGCATCATTTTTTGTCAAATAACACACTCATTGAATGTAGTTTAGAGTTTAGCATAGTTTGCATCAAACATAAATAAAACATTCTCTCCTTCTTTAATATTCTGGTCTTTAATCGAAAAAAAAAAAATCTGACAATTTTGAAGTTCCGGGAGCAGTGGCGTTATTAGGGGGTGCGACGGGCTGCGAGAGTCCCCTAAGATTTTTTTGCTCAACTAATTTTTTTTTTCATTTCTACCGTTATTGATTCTTTGTCCCTTATATACTATATCCGCCTTGAAAATTTGACGCGGCGCCAGGAAGTTTAGAAAGTCCCCTAACAATTTTGTCCAAATTACGCCACTGTCCAGGAGTGTCAGTAACAAACACAGAACTTCCAGAATTTTTTTCTCAAATCGTTGGCTCCATTAGGATTCATTTCTGATTTGGAGCCAAAAATAAGAGGGGGTAGAGCATCAGAAGAGAGAAACGACAATCACAAACTCTAATTCTGTAACGCATACATGGGCGTGAATCACGGTAGGGAAGTAGAGTCCGGACCCTATCAGGAATTAGAAAAATTAACAGCAGTCTATGAGAGACCCCTCAAAATTTTCTTCATGTTTTGAACTAAAATAACGTGTTATTCGAATTACCAATACTTTGTGTACACCTTATCTACCGTACAGTGTGACCAAATTTGATAAATGTAGATTTTCAGGGGTTTTCGGGGAAACAAAGTAAAGATTATATTATGAGTGCGATAATGTGCCTTCCTGCTTTAAACCGGATATCAATTTCTTTTTACTGTATTGTTTGTCCGAATCACATGCAATTTGATACACAGAGATTTTTTACAATGGCTTTCTCGGCATATTCGTGTCTAATGAATTTGCCAATCACGAGTAAAATCCGATCGCTTAAAGCCTTCTTGCAGCCCAGGCCTGCCGGGCTCAACATTTAGTTATAAATTTAAACTCAGAATGAGCCATCATGAGGGGCCATTCAAGCCTGAAGTAACGCAAAAATTCCAGTTTTTAGAGCCCCCCTCCCATAACAGCGCTAAGCATTACGTAACAAACTTGCAGTACGTCGCTCCCCCTCGAAACAATATTATAACAAACTTAGACCACCCAGAATTTACCAAATTAATAACAATGATGATTACCTGTTTACATTGATCACATTTTCCATGCGTAACTTTTGCTTGTTTCGCGGATGAGCTATCCTTGAAAATTGAGGATTTTCTTTTTGATCCTGGATCGTAATCACTGCCCCCAGTCATCTTTCGCTACTTTTGTTACCGCTGTTCAGCTGAAATATGTAAACAATGTTGAAGCTACGCAGCATACCATCATTTTCACCATTGGGATAGTAAATAATCTCACAAAACTGTACGATTGATTTCAGTTCAAGCCCACAAGTCACGTCACACGAAAACGAAACTTAGAATAGGAAAAACCCACGGAAAAGTCACTGTCCAAAGATTACTTAGTGAGCAAAGAAAGTGACTTTTTTTAGTTTCGATTTATTGTCACACTTCTCTAGCTCTTTTTTGATGGGAAAATTGAGTAATTTCACTTTAGTCAGCAAAGCGCAAATATTACGTTTCAGTGCTCAATATCAATAATGTTTTAGTGCTCAATATACGATGAAATAGAAATGTGAGAAATTGGGATGTGACGCAGTGAGAATGTAACGAATTTGGATATGACGAAATGAGAATGTGATGAATTGGAATGTGACGAAAAGCACATGTGACAAAGTGGGAAGGTAGGGCCCCAAAAGACCCGAAAACCTTTTTGCGTCCTTAAATCTTTGTTTTGATCTGCAACTACGTTAGGTTAGCTAAAAAGCTTTCGGGGGGGTCTAATGTCCCTCGGGTCTTTTGGGAATGGGTCAAATGGGTGCACTAACAGTGGGAACCCACCGTTCACCCATTGTTCATGTCAAGATCAAACAACAGGTGTACTTGTGCATTAATTTTATATCCGAAGAAAATAGCAGGTTATATTCGGACGTTGTTGTTATTGCGAATAACGAGTTCGACTGGTAGAGATTAATATTGGATCAAATGTGTATTACATATTTTGTAACAATTAACGATGAGAAAATGAGCCAGGGGAGGTATTACTACCTCAAGAAATACACGAAGTTTACAGCTCAAACTTTGAGCTGTCTGTAAACTTTGAGCTTTGAGCAGTAACTTTGAGCTGTAAACTTCGTGTCTTTCTTGAGGTAGCAATACCTCTCCTTGCTCACATTATTTTTCTTTCATTGCTCACATTCCGGACTCTACACAATAGACGAACAAAAAAATCTTATAATTCAAACCTGGTAAGATTGACCTCAAACATTAACATGCCACCTGCAAAGTAGTTTGCCACCTATATGCAGTTTTGTTTAGCACCCGCTTACCTAAAGTTATATTTTACAAGACACCGTATTTGTGAATCGCGAGCAAACAAATTGACAATTTTATGGCGCAAAAAGTGAGAAATTTCACTCCGCGCCAATTTTATTGCCTAAAATAACATAGAAGCTTTTTCATAACAATCCACTATATTTGAATCAAAATCTGGGAGGTTCATTGTCTTCGTAACTTTTTAAGTTACGACGCAGATACTCTGCAGTCTTCGTAACTACTTAAGTTACGAAGACACTGGGCCAACTCATACCTTAATAATCGAACATGAATTTCAGAAAATCCACAAACAAACTCTTCGTTTTTTCTGTTTGGACAAAAATAAACGAAAAAACTTTTGAATTGAGATTATGATGATGATGATGATGATTTTTATTGACCAAAAATTATATACAGATTGTACACTTTTCTCTCATAATACAAGAGGCGCGCCACTTTTGACAGTGGTGCAGCTGGTCTTATACAAAAATACTTTTGTCTTTAATATCGAGAATATTAAACACAATGTTTAATATTCGCCCGATATCCATACATTTAACTAAAATAACTTTTATTATGACTGAGTGAACTGTTTCCCTGCGCCCCCCATTTTCAAAATATTTGTATATAAGACTTCGCCTTTTTTAAAAGCACATTCTTTTACAATGAAAATAAAAATATATTAAAAGAGATTTATATTTGACTATAGATGGAAGAAACCTATTATTTAATTTTTTAATTTTTTTCTTCATTTTTTCAACCTGGACCATTTTAGTAGCCTTGTTTTCGATATGTTTATTTCCCTAAAATCCAATTTATCACCAAAACCCAGTGCAATTTCTAATTGCACTGGATTTCTATCTCCCAAACTTATACAATTTAGTATGATATGCTCAATAGTTTCTGGCTCAGCTCTACAAGCATCACAATTTGAATCACACAAAGTTTCATATTTGGACCTATAGATTTTTGTTCTCAAAATTCCGGCTCTTGCATCAGCGAAGAGTTTACTTTGATCAGAGTTGTCATAAATACGTTCAGTATTACCCCTACTATCTTTATGTTGCGCATAAAATTCTAAAGTTCTCCTATCTTTAATCTCACTAAGCCAATTCTTATCTTCACTTTTTTTGACAATAGTTTGAATTTGAGAATTTTTAGCCGATAACGTCTCCCCATCTAAATTATAGTAAAAACAAGCAAAACGAGTCGATAGAAAATTTACTCTACGATCCCACTTCGTGGTAATACCATTCTGATTAAGAGCAAAATGGAGCATCGCTGCCAAGTTATCATTGACGTCTATGCTCATTAACCGACATTTATAACGCACCTTGCTCTGTGTTTCTCTAGCCATAAATGATGACCAATTCATCTCACCATCTACAAAGGCATTAGCACAATTATATCTAACCCCCAGCGCATAACGACCCACTTCCCTTTGTCTTGCTTCGAAACGATTTATTATACCCTGATCAAAAACTAGCGTGGCATTACAGTAAGTTAACGCGGGAACAAAAATAGCCTTCCAAAGCGCCTCACTTGTTACTTTCCTCGAAAATTTCCATAGAGCTTTTTGTTTAACCATATTTTTACCCCTTTCCGCCTTTTTTATCCGAATATCCATTTCTTCCTTCATTGGGTTTTCAGAATTATCAACTATAATACCTAAATACTTATATTCCCTCTGTTCCTCTATCAAATTGTTTTGAACTACACAATCCCCCGCCATATCAATAACTGAATCCACTAATTTCACAATAGCACTTTTGCTTGGATTAAATTTCAAACCGAGACCATCAGCTTCATTGCTGCATACATCCAAAATTTGTTGCATCTCTTCCAATGAAGTTGCAAAGATGACAATATCATCACAAAACAAAAGAGCCGTGATATACAAAGAGAATTGTGTTCCGCAACTATCTGGGAAATTAATTTGAAAACCCTTATCTAAATTAACGAGCGACCTGGCCAACCTTTCAATATAATGAAGGAACAGGTTCGGTGCCAGCGGGCAGCCCTGTCGCAATCCAATCTCTAAATCAAATATGTTCGATTTATTTCCTCCATATTGTAGAAAAATTTTGTTATTAGTATAATAATCCCGTATTAGATCAACCCAGGCTTTACTCATTCCATCTTCCTCTAGAAAGTCCCATAATTTACCACGCAAAGTATTATCATATGCCCCGGTAATATCTAGAAAACAAGCATATAAATTATCTCCCCTTAATTTTGAAATTTCAATAATTTGAGTAATCACATAAATGTGATCATCGATTCTTTTATTGGGCCTAAAACCACATTGTAATGGACTGAAGGTTTTATTCTCTTCTGTCCATTTTTGAATAAAATGTTTCAAGCATTTCATATACAGCCTACAGACAAAACTACCCAACGTTAATGGTCTTTTTGTCCATGGTTTACCCAGAATCGACGACGTTTTCGGTATAAGCTTTATAACTAACAATTTCCAACTATCCGGTATTGGTTGTCCCTCATTTATTGCATTAAAAACCTTCGACAAAAATATAAATCCTTTTTTTCCCAATCTATCTATAAAACAATAATCAATTTTGTCAATACCCGCTGCCCCTTTTTTGTTCATTTTACGAAAGTAAGTTTCAATAAACTCGGGCGACATCCGAATGTTTGTATCAGTCCTGGGAACCCCCGTACCAGTGTCCTCCTCAGAGTGATTCAACTTAAAGAGTTTGGAGAGAATCTCATCGAGTTCCTCTATACCTAATTTTTCCTCAACATCAATTTTTCTATCTGCCTGATCCTCCCCCCTTATATATTTCCAAAACCTCTTCTGTTTCTCCCCTCTTGGGGCATTCATAATATCATTATATTGTTCCTGTTCCAATTCTTTTATATTAACTCTAATATTATCTGAATATTCCCCCTTTATGCTTTCCAAATCTTTTCGTGCCTCATTAACTTCATCACTATTATCCAATTTTCTAGCCTGTCTCAATCGTTTACTGGCAAATTTTTTCCGTTTTCTAATTTCTTTAATCTTTGTAGACCACCATGGTCTATATCTAGAATTCAACTTGACTGTCTTTTTTGATTTTAACAATATTTCCTGAGCTTTTGCCGAAAACAAATCGTATTGAGCATATCCATAATTATCCATATCATTCCTAAATTCAGTCATTAAGCGTTCAAATTTAGCCTTATCTATAATTTCGATAAACTTATTTTTATCCAAATTTTTCCTATCTTCAAATTTCTTAAACGAGAGCTTAATGACATTGTGGTCACTTGTTGGATATAAACTTTTAGATTCATCGACATACATCGATGAAATTTGATTACTAATAGTCTCAGTCACTAAAACATAATCAATGCATGATTTATTCCCACTCTCTATTCTAGTAAATTTTCCAATACATTTCTCACTCAAATTAAAAATTTCCAAATCATTTTGTGCCGCAAAGGTAATAAGTTTTTCACCGTGTTTATCCGTATGCTCATCTAGATCTCGAATATGTGCGTTCATATCACCGAGAACAATTATATCAGTAAAGTTCTGTTCTTTATAAAACTTGACTAGTTTTGACACAGTGCCCCAAAGCATATTATCTTCAGACTCTGTATTCGATGGGGCTCTGTAACATACCATAACAATAACCGCATATTTATCGCTACACACTTTGGCTACCAAAAGGTCCTTACATACTTCATCTCTCAACTCTGTACAAACGAGCCGATTACTGAAACAAAGCCCAACTCCCCCATGATAATTCTGACCTACACATCGATTTTTTCCAATCCATTGGAATTTATCATGTTTGGGAGGCTCCGTAACATCCATGAGATGAGTTTCCGTTAAAGCTATAACCTCAATATTTTGATTTTCCATCATTTCATATAAGTCAATCCATTTACCTAAGTTTCTTCCACCTCTCATATTAAGCAACGCCGCATTAAAAAATTTTACATTTTTGTATCTACCCCTGCCTCTTTTGCCCCTCTTCTTATTATTTTTCAACAACCCTCTTTTTCGCAAAAAACTACCATCTACATCTAGATTATCTTCAAAATCCCTATTCATCTCCTTCTCAAACCAATCATTTATCACATATGAGGCAGTGGTATTTACGCTATTCTCCTTACAATATATATCAACAAAATCAACAGTTTCATTATAGAGATCCAAATATTCCTCACAAGACACAAACAAATTGGGTTCTGTTGTTACCAATAACTTCTGTGATTTCCCTGCTGAGAATAAGGAAACTGACCGCAACGATCCATATGATAACCATTCCACGGTTGTCGCTGATAATTCTGTGCACAAGCTCCAACTTGACCCGGCTGAGAACCTTGCCTGAATCCATACCTGTCACCCTGATATGCTTCATTATATCTCGGATCTTGATTTGTTGAGTCAAAATAAGGAAAATCTTGTCCATACGGGATGAAATCCCCAGCTCCACTCTGCTGAATTATGTGATCATTGCGACTAGAATTCCAGTTTCCTCGATTCCCTGGATCACCGCCACGTTGATAATCATTGAAGCCTCCACGATTGTCACCAAATCCATTGTTAACATATCCGTCGTTAACCCTGTATTGAGGATTTCCAGCTCCACCATTAGGATAGTAACCCTGACGACCCGGATCCATAGATCCATGGAGCCCTGGATCTCTCATGTTTCGATTGCCCATACTATTGTAACCTTCCTTCCATGTTGGTTGTTGATTTCCACCTCGTTGGTTCATGTTACTTGCTGAAATAGGATACCGAACTCCTCCTTGTTGATGAGGCTCGTGAAATTGTTGGCCATTGGGTCTAGGGATGACTCTTGGAGGCACAAATCTACTATTCGTGAATATACAGATTCTCTTGCAAATCACATTTGCCACTTTTCTTCCTCCCTGTACATTGTAGTGCACCCCATCCATCAGACCTTGCTCCTGAACATACTCTACGGACTTAAACTCTGCTTTATTTCTTTTGCACAATTCTTCCAGGTCCAAATTTATATCACGAATCTGTTTCCAAGCAGCTTCATTTTGGACAAGTGGTATCGAAAGAATGATAAATCGAA
>JAQIWB010000094.1:0-10233 GCA_034693825.1 Zercon vagabundus
TTTTAAGATTCATTCACTGGTAGGACAAACCGTGAACATGGGCCTCAAGTCTCAAGTAGAATAAGCGTGTTTACTATACTAGATTTTGATCACTTGAGTTAACTGAAAGCGAATCAAATATTCAATTGATTTTGAAATGTCTTATTAATAGTGAAGCGAATCAAAACGACGCATTTTTTCCTAATTCGACCTTCCACAGTTTATTGCGTTACCACAGTTATCAATTTTTTTAACCAGAAATTAAAAACTGCAGGAAAAATTGCGCTATGTTTGTACTTTTAATGAAACTTTATGGTGAAGCAACGAAACTTCTCGAGCGTTCGTATGGTCAATTGGACAAAGCAAGTGGGCAGAAAGCAGAGTCGTCTACTATGGTATAGTGAGTAGCGTATTCGTCTAACCAGTGGGCTAACCAGTGGTTATTCGTCTAACCAATTCCACCGTGCAGTGGCATGGTGTTTTTGAACGATAAGTTTTTAATATTCTTGGTCTGCTAGTATGGTGTCTGTTTTATTACTATTCGTTATATCTGGAGCTCGTATTGTTCGTTATATCTGGAGCTAGCAACTGGAGCACAGTTTTCGTGCACACAGTTGTTGAAAATTAGGTTAACATCTTATTACAGAGATACAGTGGGTGGCCAAATTAATAGCACGCTTTTCATGGCGCTTGAAATTGTTGTCCACTTTCAGCATCAATTACTTCACCCAGGCGTCCCCGATTTTGATGAAATTTGTTTCATTTTGTAGATTGATTCTTCGTGATTATAGGTGTAATAGTGGAGGAATTTTCTGTACAAGTTAAATTGATATTAAGTTATGTGCACTGCCGTGAGCAGTAAAGAAAGAAAAAAATATTATTTTTGTTAGCGGTATAAAAATGCAACCACCGAACAGATCTGGCTGAATTAAATATATGTGAAAAAACTATATCTTGTGTACTCGTCCTGAACTTTTTAGGGAAAAAGATTAGAGTTATAATGAGTTTGATAAGGCTTCTGTTTACACACCTACGAAGTAGTATATTTGAGGCCCTATTTTATTGTCTTTTTGCTGGAGGATCGAATCTATCTGCTGTCTGCTGTGCTCAAACTGGTCAGAAAGTGAAGCAACATGGTTTCTAAAACTTGTTGCAATCTTTGATCAAAAAAAAGTTTTGTCGCCGATTTTTGAATAATTTATCTAAACTCTTTGAAAAGTATTGATCCAATAATAATGACTTAAATGAAAACTATTTCGATCCCATACGAAATCTAACACTAGTAATTTGTAGGTGACCTTTGCGTTGAAGAAGATTCTTGATGCGCGTTGGCCCATACTCTCAATGCAGTTTCTTGCAATCTCAGCAATCTCGGGGTCATGATGCCATACGTCAATCAATCCGTTGATGAATTGGGCACGAGTTGTGATGCGAATATTTCGGCGCTTCACAATCGCCCACACGTTCTCTATAGGACTCATGTCAGGCGAATTGCCTTGCCAAGGCAGGAGGGGAATTTTCACATTATTCAACTACTTAATAATTTTTGCCGTATGGTATGGTGCCCTATCATGCATGCAAACAAACTTTTCACCTTTTTTGAAGAATTTCTTGAGCTGCGGGCGAAGTCGAGTTTGTAAAACTTTTTTATATTGATCGCTCCGCATAGTGCCTGCGCCTTCAAAGATATATACAACTCACCAACTCCTTTGCTGGATATGCAAGACCAAACTATGACACTTGATGTATTTTTAACAGTTTCAACGATGCAGTTCCGATCCAGTTCTTCACCAGGACGCTGGCGAACAAACTGTAATTTATAATCTAAAATCACAAAGGCCGATTCGTCACTGAAGATCACTTTATTCCAATCTTTTTGGCTCCTTTTTTGTGCATTTTAGCCCGCAACAGACGACTCTTGACCATGCGTGGCGTAAGTAGAGGCCTTCGATATGCCCTTCTTGCAAGAAATCCTCGCTCTTTGAAACGTCGTCGAAGCGTCCTGTGAGAAACGCAGATTCAGGCGGTAGACAAACTGGATTTGAAAAATTTTACAGAGAGTTGCCTGTTGTTTTTCACAGTCTTGATGATTTGCATATCCTGTCGCTTTGAAGTACAGCGTTTCGACCACATTTACCTTTTCTCCTGGATTGAATCGCGAGGTTATTCCTTACTTTGGTTGCAATTCTGCTCACAACGGGTCTGGATACGCCAACCCGTCGTACAATTTCAGCATTTGAGAGACCTCCAGTTTGCAAAAACGCTTTAATTTCCACCTTCTTTTCTTCTTTAATATCTGTACAGCGCCCCATCACGTTTTACTTCAGAACACACGGACATCCAACAGAAAAACGCACTCGATTCCTCTTTCACAACGTTTGGACCGCAAATGATACTACCACTCGCGATAAACTTTTTTTTACAAGTCAAGGATTGATAACAAAACAAGCGCAAATCTAAATTATGGTGTACTGATAAACAGCATTCCGAAGCCAACAAATATGATCCCTCATTTTTGAATTACACCAATCGACAATGTGATTGTTTAAGCGCCTCCTGAGACATAGCGATCCTCCAGACAACAAAAGAGAGCGTCAAATATACTACTTCAAATAAGTGTCAAAAAAGTGCTGTGTTAGGAAAGGAACCTTATTAAATTAATTATAACTTTTGGTGCGCTGCATATTTTGTCCCAAAAATTTCAGGATGAGTACACAAGGTATAGTTCTTTCACATATAATTAATTCAATCACATCTATTCGGTGGTGGCATTTTTATACCGCTCTCAAAACCTATACTTTTTTCCTTTTTTACTGCTCACGGCAGTGCCTATAACTTAATAAGACTTAACTTGTTTAGAAAATTTCTCTGTTATTATAATTACGAAAAATCAATCTACAAAATAAAACGAACTTCATCAAAATCGGAGACGCCTTGGTGGAGTTAGTGATGTTGAAAGCGGACCACAATTTGAGGCGCCCTGAAATAGCGTGCTATTTAATTTGGCCACCTACTGCAGGTATTTATCATTGTAATCGAGTTGAAGTTCAAAACCAGTAAGGTTTATTCATTGATCGAACACAACTGAATCAACAAGATGTTTGCGCTAATTGAAGGCTCACATCGAAAAACAACCTATAGAATAAAATCTTAAATTAATTGAAGAAAGATCAAAATATTTCAATTTGAAACCCAAATATAAAATATACCCACGACGTGTTTTGTAGAAAACTTCAAACTTCGTCTTTTTTTTATACTTAATTTGACATTATTTGCTTTCTTCTTCGTCGCGTTTATTTATCGCGTTTACTTTTTATTTATTAGGTTTCAAAGTGAAACTTTTTCATCTTTTTCACTTAATTTAAGATTTTATTCCATATGTTGTTTTTCGATGTGAGCCTTTAGTTCTGTTGGTTACAAAATTTTCAGCAGCCAGGATGTATAATAGATTATTTTGATATATGCGTTATGGTCGATACATTATGACTGTAGTGTGGAATAATATTCGATGCTTTCCGTGTTCAATTATATGGTAAATTTTTATGTATGTGCCTTGTCTTGTAAATAATACTGCTCGTTAGCATTCTCGTGTGAATAAAGAATGGTTATTATACTGAATTCCAATAAATTCGTTAGTATTATTTTTACATACGCGTGAGCGTGGCGAGTCGATTGTTTTTCTGTTTTTACGTGTGTGTGCTCTTGCCGCATTCACTATATTAAGGGGTCATCCATTTAATACGCGCGTTTTTTTAGCTGTGACCCCCCTTTCTCCCTCTTTGCGTGCTCTCTCGTCACACATAGTGCGCACGTCACACAAAATCATGCCGTTTAAATCTGACCCCCTCCTCCTCCTTGCGTGTACTCTTGCGCACGTCACTCAAAATCGGGTCGTTGAGGTGCGACCCCCCTGCAAGTAATTTCCACCTAAATTGCATTATATTGTGAAAACTAATAATTTGGTGGTTCTTCACAGAATAGTTCGGCGCAGTGCGGACTACATTCTTGCAGAGTTTGCGGAACATTGCGTATAGCTCAAGGCCGACGTTCTTGTTCAAATTTCTGCCTGATTCAAAATCACAATGTAAGACGTTTTCTTGCTGTTGCTCGCACATCTCCCTCCCCCCGCGTGCGCTTTGCGCGCCCCCCTCTCCGCTCTTATAGCAGTGCGCGCACGTCACACCAATGTGACCCCCTCCTTCCTCCTCAACTGCGCACTTACTTTATGGACGGCCCCTAATTGCTGATTTGAGAACTCTTTCAATCGGCACATGAAATTGCGTAAACGTGATAAGCAGAATAGGCCCGGCTGTAACTCAACAGCGAAGTAGTTTTGCCTGTGGCCAGCTGAAAGGTTTCTCGGTTCAACGGTATCACCTATTGACGGTTAGTATCAAGTATTAACATTCAGTACCAGCGATGCCGGTAAGCATCGCTGGTTATCTCTCATATAGACCATGTGCTGGAGCCAAAATATCACAAGTTTTTGAACTGAAGTACGTTATTATTCGAGTGGTTTAACATGTTTTTATTTCTGGTTTGCGATAGGCATTGTTGACAACCTGTAGTTTCTACTACACAAGTGAACAAGCAAAGCGAATGCTTTGTAAGTACCGTCAACAAAGTTATTTGAACTGTAGAACTTGCTTGTTTTACAAGGTTAGTTAATGTATACTTGTTATTGCATTACTTCCATCAGGTCAGAAAAGCAGATCCATTCTAGTTCTCTCCGTGATCAGGGACGTAGCCAGGGGGTGGGGCAAGGGGGGCCTGCCCCCCTCCATGATCAAGAGAAAATGGTCAAATTCCTAAAAAAACGTCGACGATTTCGGTAAATTTGCTCTTTTCGAGTTTTTGATGAAATTGAATTTTTGAATGTGAATTTTGTCCCCTCCCCTCAAATAAAATCTTGGCTACGTGCCTGTGTACATTTACAATGGTTTTTCACGAGTCTCGATTTTACTAAATCCGAACAATCCGAATTGCAAAATTTGTATTGTTGTTTTACAAACCTGAACTGTCTAAACTACATTGCAAAAAATATTACAAACTTACAATGATTCTCGATTGTACTGAATCCGTACAATCCGAATTGCAAAATTTGTTACGGTTTTACAAATCTGAATTGTATAAACTAAATTGTAAGAAATATTATAAATTACAATGATTTTTCATAATTCTCGATTGTACTGAATCCAGAAATCAGAAACTTTCTCACGTTATTTGAACGTTTTTCACTCATTGTGACAAAATTTGCTATGTTTCAAGTTATCAACGTATGGACCAATACGTAATGATGCTAGATAAATAAATAAAATACTAAGATTTAGTGCAAAATAAGACAAATGTTTAGAACTAAAGATAGCGTTTTAGATAGATTACATTAAAGGCACTCGCGCATAGGATGCAAATAGTCCATGTTGATTATTTAACTGAGCAGGCGTCGCACAAGTCTGGTTGACAATTCTGAGTAGCACCCAAATTCAACAACCGGATTTTTATAATATTTTGTTTTCGCTCATTGGGATTGCACTTGTACATAATCGATTAGATAGTAAGTAATTCATGTAAAAGTGCAAAACCATGATATTGTGTAAATTTACAATATATTTTGTAAATGTTATGTACATTGAAACCAGCGAAAATATAATAAAATGTCGAAAGTATTACAATATGTTATTGTAAAGTAGCAATTTCTACTGTAAAAAAACAGTTGTAACTTTACTATTTGGCTAGTGGGAATTTTTGAAAACAAAAATGGTAAAAATACAAATAATTTTGTAGATGATATTCACAATAATATCATCTACAGCATACAGAAACACAACAACATATTGTAAAAAATATGACAATATCTGTGAAATGGCAAGTTCTATTGTAAAAATATCGATTGTAAAATAATAAATTTTTTTGTAAAAAAAACTGCTATTTGGCTTGTCGGAATTTTAGAAAACGGAAATCGTAAAAACACAATTAATTTTTTTTGCAGTGCATTTTGTTACCGATAAAATTACCATTATGTTTTTTCTGATCCGAATCAAGATATTCGTTCAACAAATGGAATCATGAGACGTGTCTGAAAGTGCGAGTTTTAATTTCAGATTCAAACCCCAGGCAAGCACGAGTCAAGTACTCGAACTTTTTGTTAAACTCATTAATTTGGCTCGCCTTGAGTACCGAGTAAAGCATTCAATTTTCCCGGTTTAAAAAATTCCCGGGAAACCGGGAAATTTTCACCGTTTTGGTTTTTGGATCTGAAACTATGTTTTTCACATTTATAATTTTTCACCGATACTCAAGCAGGGGAATGAAGATTCAGCTCATCAGCGCCACACTGACCACGCTTTTTTTCGGTAGATGTGATATCGAGCAACTCGAATTATTTTATGGAGCAAGGTTAAAATGCAAATATTTGTATTAATAACGAGCTTTAACTGTCGAAAAAGTCAGAGTAAATTAATCCCAAAAATTGATGTAGTTTTCTAAGGAATCGGGAACGCCATAATTACCAAAAATTGTTTCTCGATTACCCGGAAATTTCCCGTCGGGAAATCATCCCGATCGAATACCCTAGTATCGAGTTTGATTTATACTTTGAACTAGGACTATGCTCCGTATATAATAGACGCATTTTTGACGGCAAAGTCTGTGATATTGCATGTGTGTCTTGTAATAACTGTTTGGGAACTTTTATAGTGATACAGTCAGACATGTATATGCATGTGTCATAATTTGCGCAAATGTGAAATGTTTCAGCTGCTAGCCGATAGTCGAACGGGTAAGCGGTGAGCGACTCGTCGTTTCGATTACTTCCTCATCGAGTGCTCTCACTCTAATATAGCAAAACTTTATTAAAAAAGCAAGCAGCATCACGCGTGAGCCTCAAATCATTGAAGATGTCAACAGCATCAAGAAAAACACCTCCACGTTTATCAGTCCACGTGCCCTTCGTTCTGCATCAAATTTCTACCTCAATTTCATTAATTTTAATTCGACACTTTTCGTCATATTTTGTGCCAAATATCGCGTGAGGATTCATCCTCCCGTAGTTCAACTTCTACATCCTCAAAATGAAACAATCATAAATTCCGAATTCCTCCACCCTTATCTCCATAATGATTCAAACTTGCGCTCAACGAACCTGATCAAACAATCTGCCCAGTTCATCCTCCTCCTCCAAAGGGTGGTGTTACCTAAATTAAAAATTCACTTAGTCTGAGCAGGACGAAAATTGATCAGGAAATTTAAAGATAGCTCGGCAGACAGAACCACTCATAAACGTTCGCTATAGGCTCATGCGATTGGATTTCATTCACCGAGTAATGCGTAAAATTGATTTCCAAAAATTTCCGACGTTAGAAAACTGGTTGTTTCATGTCAACAATCATGAATTTTGACACTATTGCTCAATATAAGGTTAAACTTCGGGGTGTAAAGTGAAACGACGGAAACATTATGATCTGTTTTAGCGGCCATATATTGTATGGAAGGTTGGTTGCTGCATCTCTTAGTGGGTTTCCATAGTTACCGTGAGCCGACAACAGAAGTATAGCTCCTATGAGTGCTATCCATCCAGTCACTGCAGTTGTAGCTTTGGAGCATAGCATCCACATCGGGGGCCTCTACAACACACGGTAAGCTCACATCAATTTCAAAAGTTTTGCCTTCTTCATTTTTGACTTGACCTTTGCGCAAGTTTGTGAAATTATTATTGTTTTGTAAACATTGTAATTTTCGCGCCAAATTTTTTCGCGCGCTTTTTTCGCGTTTTAGTTTTGCGTTAGTTGTCATTGCCTGGAATAATGTTTTGTTGCGATTTCAATTGGGATTGCCTGAAAAACCTGACAAAGGTTGCTTTTGGAATATAGTTCATGCTTAGGGACGCAGATGCACTTGAGGATCCCTCTTGACACCTTATTAAGCAGCCACGTTGTGCACGCTCAATGTAGTTTCTCTCAATCTCGCTTTGCAAAAATTGTGTAAAAATATATGACACTATGCATCGTGGCTGTGGGTTGTTTCCTAAGTTTGTCATAAATTATTCACCTTCGTAAAAATTTGCGTGATATATTTCCGAAATTAGAATTAGCCGCACAATTTAATATTTTGTGGAGTTTTCAAATGCGTTTTTCATTTATTTTTTTCATTTTTTATTTTATAATTTCTCACTTATTGAATCCGCGTCTGCAAAATATATGATCTTGAGCATAATCCAGTCTCTTTTTATGTTCATGGGCAAGCTTTACATGGTGTTTTTCAAAAGTGACTCAACTTGCTGGCAATTTAAAATCTCATGCAATAGCAGAATTCACTGGGAACTAGCGTATAACGCGATTCACATAACCAACCTTACGATTACATAGTGAACTTACGTGAGCATAGTTGGAACCCAAAGAAACAGGGCCGTTTCAACTTTTTTTTAGTGTCTATGATTAAAGTCTTCACCGATACTCTTGGGCACTCACTGCCCCTTATAATGTTACTCCAATTTACGTAGCACTACACAATGCACTTTCATAGCATTATGTAATGCAGAATCACTTCATTCGTATAGTTTCATCCGACGAGAGCAAAGATGATAAAAAGGGAGCCTCATACTCATGGCGCTTCATCAGGGCCGGCTCTGGAGTGATTTTTTCCCGGCCTTGGCCCAAGTGTCAAACAAAAAAGCGTTTCAATAATAATTTAATAAATAAAATAGAAAATTGTGCCGCGGGCGCTTGGGGCCGTCTTCCCTGCTCGCCCACACCAAAAGCCGGTTCTCTGGATTATGTAGCGTATGGTAGGGTATGGCCAACGGTCGACTTGCTCAAACGTTGCTCTTTGAGTGCGAATTTTTTCAAGTCTATGCAGCTTCAGTTCTGCGAATGGAGCGGTTCTTTACTGCTGAGTTTCTAACATCAGTTTCCAATACGTGCGTATAATTATATTTACCGTCGAAGGCGTCTCTGACTTTGTTTCGACGTGCAGTCGATCACATGCATCTATATTTTTTTGAGGACTAGATGACTTTTTTTTAAGTTAGGTCTACTAAGTATGTTTCATACTCTCAATTGTAATGTGCGTAAAACTACTTTACAATCGGGTGACTTTGGACATCGGAGTAACTTTGGACATCGGCTTCTAAGGCACTTACCTTTGACATTGGATTGCGATTTTTGGCTAGTGGTAATCTCCATCAAGACCAACTGCGGTGCTCAAACGTAAAACGTTATGTCAAAACACTGGGCATTAGGAGCCCGTGTAAAAAGGTAGCCCGTTCTACGGTAGATCTTTGCACCATTTGGTTCATCAATCAAATAAGTATGATTCTTCAAATGAATTTAAATAATGAGCGAATCAACAAGTAAAAATTATTTGATTCATCGTGAGTGGAACCAATGCCTAGTTATTCTAATTGAAGTCTATGAATTGATCACGTACAGAAAGTATTGAGAATTTAAAAGTAAACGATTCATCAAGTAGGATTCGATCGATTCATTTCATATGCGTTTTCTCTCCGAGTTGCATCAACAACGATTCCTGAAACGAGTTCCATACTCACGAGTCACGAGGAGTGTGCAGCAGAAACATGCTCAGATAAGTATAGAGTTGGTTTCAATGAGTTCGGGTTCAAAGAATGGTTTGGCCATATCGAGCACCTCTAATGGACGTTCAAATTCGCTCTCTCACTCGGTTTGTGGTCCTGTAGCAAATAAATATCGATATTAAGTATCTAGATGTTTCGTATCCACTTTTTGTAGAGTGAAGTGGTTTCATTTTGATGCTTCTGAGATTTTGGGATTGCAGTCATTCCGAGCGTCTGATAACCTGCAATTCGTAAAAAAATTAGCTAAATATGCACATTGTTTTGCCTGATATTCCGCTGCTACCAATTGAGGTCTACAGGAACTTTGCTAAACGAAATTCGTTGATAGAATCTGTCGCGTGGCCACATTTTATTGCTTGCCATTTGTCACGACTATGTGGCGCGTGGTTCTTTGTATCCCATACGTTTCCATGGAAACATCTATTGATGTGTGATAAAAGTAGCTCCTATGGGAGGACATGAGGATAACCTCTGCACTGAAAGGACATCATCAATGATAAATTTTATGGTTAATTATTGATGCAACGAAATGAATGAATTGGTGGGCTTCTATGGACGGATGGTCAAAGCACGAATCTAACCTATATTTAGGGCAAATAGAAATTAACTTGAGAGAGGTAAAATTCTCGAAGAGAAAACCGAGGTTTCTTATATGATTTCGCACG
>JAQIWB010000095.1:0-10226 GCA_034693825.1 Zercon vagabundus
TCATATACGTGCATAAGTGAAGCTAGGTTAGGTTGAAAAGTAGACTATAGTTACGTGAATGTAGAAGTGCTACTTCTACTGGTTACTAATAACTTGTACTAAACTAATAACTCCCAGGTTTGCCTCCGAACCGCGGTGAATTTTTTCGCATATATGTGTGTTATCATAATACGAGCATAAGTGAGGCTTAGATTAGGCTGATAAGTAGGTCATAGTTACGGGAATGTAGGTTTCCCGTTCTTCTACTTCTACTAGTAACTAAGAACTAATAACTTGCACCCCGTCGCATCTGATGATGCGTCATTGGACGAAGCGAAGCACAAGAAACGAGGTCAAACCCTTCCAACGTGACACTACGTCCAAATCGTGTTATTCGATCCAAAGAGACATTGGGTTCAAATCGTGCAACTAGATCCAACAAGCTATTGGGTCTAACGTGTTGCTAGATTCTATTTTTGGGCCTATTGGCATGTTGGATCTAATGGCTCTTTGAAGCTACTTACACTATTTCCCAACATCGCGATTTACCATCCACCACAAAAAACAACAAATAATTGGCGACGGTGGGCGCGGTAGTCGAACACCTGACTTGTCACTGTGTGCATACCCTCGTTCTGCTTGCTACTAGACAGCTCCGGTCATCAGGCAGACCGCCGGGATCGAACATGGATTCACCGCATACGCCTTACGGTAGCTCACAAGCACGCAGCCTTGCCCGCTCGGCCGGTCGATCGACGTGTACATGTACCTACAACACTTGGTCTGACTTGTCGAACAGATGGACTTCTTTGTAACGTTTTTTTTTATAAAAAAATTGTACCAAATCTTGGTTTTTCGGAATATACTTTGCATTTGCTCGGTTTGCTATGCAGAGATACCTAAATTATCTCAACATTCACCCGAAGGCTCGAAACAAAAATGTCTTATCTTGTTATATTTTCACTACAAATTGAAACAGAAGATCGCTTTTCATCAATATTCTAATGCCCGTCGTGTTGAGGTCTTACCGGAAACGGATTCTTTGCACTGATACATAAATTATCATAATATCAATATTGAATTAAATGGAAAGCTTAAAATAAGGATGGCTTATCTAAGAATACTCTCGCCGAATTGAAACAAAAACATGCTCTTTATCACCGTGTTGATCTCTATGAAAAGCAATACTGAAACATGTACGTGGAGGGTATCTGCCACTTGCGGGTGAAAAACATTTGAAATTTATGCTCGCAATTAGGGCTTCTAATTTACCGGCCTCAGACGGTAAACCGTAAAGCGGTAAAATGGAAATTTAATTTGCCGGTGAAACGATAAATTTACCCGTTAAACGGTAAAATGTAAAATTTACCAGTAAAAAGGTGAATTTACGGGTAACAGACAAAACGGTATAAAATTCTAAAGTCTTACAAAAGAGTAAAAATTCCAAATTTTTAGATTTTATGTCCTGAAATTACAAAAAAATCAATACACAAAAAAGTACCAGGAGCAACAAACTGAAGCCATGGCATGCTGCCTTTCCACGCCATGCTGCCTTTCCACGCTTCGTACTACAGAGAATGCTCTATATTGTAACATGGATTCCAAAGGAGAAATATAAATAGATAATCTTCTTCTTTTTCTTCTATATATATAAAACGCGTTCGACGATTTTGTGCGTCTATCTCCTCCGAAACGGCTACGAGTACGACCACCAAATTTCTCGCGGTCGTACACCTCGACGGGACGGACTCCTTGAATTATGTTTCAGACGAGATCGAGCGACGCGGAGGGTTTGACACCCATCCGGAGCTTTCGTCATTACTTCGTCGTTCTTTTTTTTTTAGCGAGCTTGCAGAGTTTGAAATAGAAATAAAAATATACTGTAGTTTTCTGTACTTTCTCCCATGCGCCCATGCCCCATGCCCTATGTTTTAACGCCCCGCTCTACATTTTTGCTCTATATTTTTAATTATTTTAATTACATTTTGTCTCTGAATTTGTCTCTGACATTTTGTATCGAAAGTCGGAAGAACGACGCAGTTGACGTTTTTTGGCTGTTTCTTTCAACTGTTCGACATCATGCCGAGACGCGGTAAACGCGGAGAAAGTTGGAAAAGAAGTAAACGGATACGGATGACAAGTGAGAATGACGAAAATTTGGTTGTATTTCGAACTGTGCATCCTGCAGCAGGTCACAATGCTCCAATAGCATCAGATTTGGGGCCAATGAATCAGTTATGCGAACATTGCAATGCTAAGCACTTTCGTGGAGAAAAAACCACGCGCCAGCATTATGCTCCATGCTGCTCCAATGGGAAGGTACTTTTTAATCCTGAGCGTCAGTTGAAACCGGCTCCGCTTTTACTTCGTAATCTTCTATCTCAAGAAACACCTCGAGCTAAGCACTTCCGCAAGAACATGCGATCTTACAACAATGCGTTGGCTTTTGCTTCTTTGCAGACATCTGATGCGCCACAATTGCACGGCAGAGGGCCTAGAGTTTTCATCATTCATGGCCAGGCTTACACGAAAGTGCCTTCGACAGCCGCCGACGATGCAGCTCCAACGCTTAGCCAGTTGTACTTTTTGGATCCTCAGGAAGCCGTTCAACAGAGAGTTTTGCGAGAACCCTTGCAGAAAGATCTTTTCGATGAACTTGAAACGCTGCTTCGTGAAGTAAATCCGTTTGCTTTGCTCTTCAAATCCATGAGAGAGAAGCACGACGACGAAGCAGCCGCTGCGATGGCCGCTGGTAGGAAGCCGTCCTCTGTCAAGCTACTTTTTTTTCGAAGACCTTCGAAAGACAAACGTACTTACAATCTTCCGACGAGTAACGATATTGCTGCTATTTTTGTTGGTGAACATGGCCTTCCTCCCGATGTGATAGACTTTGTAATTTTCGACAAAGGAGTAGCCATAGGTCAACCTCGGTTTCGCACAATCAGCTCCCTCAGTCCTCAAGTTGACCCGATGATGTACCCTCTTCTTTTCCCTCATGGAGAATTGGGATGGGATTCAGAACTGCAACAAGCGCACGGGAGTCGGGTTACGCAAACGAGAAACAGGATAACTTTGAAGGATTTCGCAATTTCACGTCTATCTATTCGCTACAACACTTGCGATGCTAACGACGAAGCATTCAGCATTCTTCATCGGAGTGGATTTTTGTTGCAACAGTTCGTTTGTTATGAGTATGTGCGTATCGAAGGTAATAACATATTCGTTATTTTGAGAGGCTTATCATAATTAGGAGTGGGCGATCGCTCGAAAAGTAATTTGAGCTCTATTCTTTTGAATTTTCAAAATCAGTTTCTAGCTTGCGAGCCTCGATTCTGGAAGTCTCGCAAGCTCTAACTTATTTTGAGCTTTTTTCTTCGCCGAGTATTTTTCGTTTTACTTTCTTGCACTGCGATTTTCTATCGAGAAAAGCGGTTCTGTTTTATTTTTGTAAAATTTTCGTTTTTAAGGCTGATTATAACAGTTTAAAATCCAAATGATAAAATGAACATCTATCGATAAAAGCGAGCGTTCCAACTCGAGCTCGATCTGTTTTGAGCTCGAAAATTGGCTCAAAAAAATACTTTCTTATGATTGCGTAGTACTGAGATTCAATAACCTCTTAAAAAACTGTGTCGCTGGCGCTGCTCATTTTTGGGGTCGTTATAAGCACTACTTTTTCAGTTGTGTCGTAACGACTACATTTTCATTTGTGTCGTTAGCGCTGAGATTCCGGAACTGCTCAAAAAACTGTGTCGCTGGCGCAACTCATTTTTAGATTCGTTAAAAGCACTACTTTTTTCAGTTGTTTCGTAACAACTACATTCGTAACACCTAACTCAACCTAACGTAACCTCACTTGACCTGACCTGACCTGGTCTAATCTAACCTAACGTAATCTGACCGGGTGAACGTGCTCACTTGATTGCTATGTTAGATTGCGGTTATAGCAGTCTTCCTGAGTTCACTGAGATAGACTTTTTTTGGCCAATCGCAAAGTGAAACATTTGTGTTTAAACGCGAAAATTCGTGTTATATGAGTCTTGATATTAAATATTAAATATGTAGGTAATAACTTGAACTGGCAAAGAACACACCAAAAGGAGCTCCGAATTGAAACTTACCGAGGGATGATGGACCATTTGAGTGCCAGCGAAACCACAGAAACACTAGGAAGAAGAATTATTCTCGCGGCGTCTTTCCAAGGGGGTCCTCGTTACATGCAGGAATGTTACCACGATGCGATCACAATCGTCACAAGATTCGGTAAACCCGATCTATTTATCACATTCACGTGCAACCCAAACTGGCCGGAGATCAGAGATAATCTTCTACCAGGTATTAGAGTCATGCAATAAGCAATTCATGGATTTGTTTTACTTTTGTATACTTTTGTTTCAAAATTACAAATTTGATGATGAAAAAAACAAAAGTTCTAGGACCCAAGGCGACGTTTTTAAAATGAATTCTTGCATACCATAGTGTTATACGGTATGAACATACACTCTCATACAAACGAGTTAAGTGCACATACCGCATACGTTGGGGGACATTCAAGTATTGCGTAACGCCCAGATGGGAGGAGGGGGTTGCTGATTTTACGGGTTGTTATGGGTTAATAAAAGCAGTATATTAGCACATTATGTCTAATAGTGGTGAATATTCATTCAGCTAGGCCTCTCATTGTATCAGTTTAAAGATATACTTTGCAGGCTGCGAGCCCGAGAGGAGAGAGATAGCCAACAAATAAAGTCTCATAAAAAGTCGGCGTAATCGCAAATATTTCCTTGGGGGCAGATTTGTGTTACGTAATATGTGGAATCTGTTAAGGTCTGTTACAGGAGGGAGGGGTGTCAAAAAATCGTGATTTACATACCATAAGTACACATACCGCATACGTTAAGGGTCTTTTTATGACAAAAAAAACGACAGTTTTTTCAAAGCTTTTTATCTCTTTTTTTCTTCTTCTATATATCACTTTTGCGTTTTCTGTAATTTTTCGGCCCAATGACTCAAAGCCCCATTTTAAAAATTAATTCTTGTAGAAGATAGCGTAATACAGCATAGATATACACTCTCTGTCTTTACGTGTACAAACGAAATTATGTTAGGTTAAGTACACATACCGTTTAGTTCTCAAATACGCTCTTATCTGTTTTTCTTTTCGCATTTTTTGCTCTTTCCTACTCATATGCGATCTTCTTTCACAAGTTTCGTAAAAACCGCGCTTATATTTGAAGAATGTTAAATTCTTTGCTGCTCTTCATTGGATTTTTTGACCCATATGTATTACGATACTTTCGTACTTAGCATGCGTCAATTTGAGCAAAAACCCATCAATGTGTTTCACCGGCTTTGCTATTTCAATTAAAATATGAGAAATGACCAGCCATGACAAAAATCGAAACAAGAGCGCGACATTTATCTTTTTTGGTATGGAATCACCCTTAAATGATATTAAATAATATTAAATAATATTGATGAGACACACATAATATTTGGATAGTTCACGAATATTGAATAACAGTATTTAAGGTTTGTATTCATAGTAATACGACTGAAAAAATCCACAGTTTTTCACCAGTTTTGTATTTTTAATGGAAAGATGAGAAATGACTAGCCATGATAGAAATCAAAACAAGAGCGCAACATTTGTCTATTTTGCTATGGAATCTCCCTCGAATAATATTAAATAATTTTACGTAATATTTGCATACGTAATATTTGGATGGTTCACGAAGAATGAACAACAATATTCAAATCTTGCATTTATAAAAATACGTCAAAAAAAATCAATAATTGTTTCGCTCATTTATAACGGGGTCAGTTTTGACACGATGATGAACTAACCAACTAACGTTGGCCACATTATCTTTTAGCACGCGTTTCCGAGAAAAGATCGCTCCGTTTACAAGGCGATGGCTTTTTCTCTAAAACTTTTTTTGAGTTTGTGAAGTTTAAGAGGGAAACTCTCAGCACCAGCTATAATTATGATGACGATGAAATTTCGATTTCAATCTTTTCTAGGACAATACTATCGATGACTTTTTGGCACTGTGCATAATACTTTCAGGTCAAACTGCATCGGATCGCCCTGAGTTGGTGGCGCGTGTGTTCAACTTGAAAGTAAAAGAATTTATGGATGACATGGTCGAAAACAAACTGTTTGGCGAAGTAGTCGCCTTCATCAGAGTTATCGAGTTTCAAAAACGAGGTCTACCTCATGGCCATTTCTTATTCTTCTTGGGCGAAACAGACAAGATCAGAACTGCTGCTGATATTGATGCTGTAATTAGCGCTGAGATTCCTGCTGATAAGAATTCACGGCTATATCAACTTGTCACTAAACATATGATCCATGGCCCTTGTGGTTCTCAGAACTTGCACAGCCCTTGTATGAGTGACGGTGGCGTTTGTACTAAAAACTTTCCCAAGAAATTTTGTAACCAAACCGAGTTCCAAAGTAGTGGTGGATATCCCCTCTATAAGCGTGAAGACGACGGTAGAACAGTACAATTCGGACCCGCGGATCGACCTCGATACGCGACGAACCAGCATGTTGTTGCTTTTAATGAGTATCTATTGGTCAAATACGACGCCCACATCAACGTCGAAGTTTGTTGTACGGTTAAGAGTATTAAGTATCTTTTTAAGTACTGTTACAAAGGACATGACAAAATAACTGCAACAGTTCATGCTGAACCTGACGAGATAAAGAGTTTTTTGGACGCTCGATACGTGAGTGCGCCTGAAGCTGCTTGGAGGATCTTTGGTTTTGCTATGCATGATCGAAGTCACAGCATTGTGAGACTAGCAGTGCATTTGGAGGACTTGCAGAATATCTGCTTTTCTGAAGGTCAGGAAGAAGCGGCAGCTGCAAATGCTGCTACGAGACTGACAACACTAACTGCTTTTTTCGAACTCAACAAAACTGATGTTGAGGCAAGAGGTTTTTATTACCACGAAATTCCAGAGCACTATACATTTAACAAGACTAATCAAAAATGGACTCGCAGGGTTAAAACCTCAAAAACCATTGGTCGCATGTACAGTGTAAGTCCAGCTGACATCGAGAGGTTTTATCTCCGCCTTCTACTTGTCAATCGTAACGGATGCACGTCTTTCGCTGACTTGCGTACGGTCAACGGAGTTTCTTTTGAAACGTTTAAAGAAGCCGCTAATGGTCTAGGTCTACTTGAGTCTGATGACGTGTGGAAAAATTGTCTATTGGAAGCTTCAAACCGTGATTTGCCAAAACAGTTGAGACAATTGTTCGCGATTATTTGCGTGTTCTGTAATCCCGCAGATCCAGCTGCACTTTTTGAGGATTTTTTCGCCGCAATGACAGAAGATTACAGGCGTCAGTCACGGAACGACGAAGAATCAATCCAATCTCTATGTTTATCGGAAATCCGAGACGCACTATCCGCTTTTGGAAAAGCGTTGGCCGACTACAAGCTTCCTGAACCACGTACGATGGTCGTGAATGAGAATATTTATGACCAATTGTATGAAAAAGAAAGAGGACAGGAACTGATGAGTAAATTAAACGCCGATCAACGAAGAATAGCGGAAGAAATTCTCCATTCTGTGGCTTCCGAAGACGTGAGAGAAAAAGCTTATTTTGTTCATGGAGCAGGAGGAACGGGCAAAACCATGTTGTACCAAACACTTCTTCATATACTTCGTGGTCAAGGCAGTATTGTTCTTCCCGTTGCTTTCACGGGTATAGCTGCCACTCTACTTGAAGGAGGACGAACCGTTCATTCACAGTTTGGTATACCGTGTGGATCACTTCACGAACAGAGCACGTCGACAATAAAGATTCAAACAAATCGAGCGGAAGAAATAAGAAAAGCCGTTCTAATAGCTTGGGATGAAGGCCCCATGTCTCCCTCCTTACAGTGGACGATTGTTGACCGCCTTCTGCGCGACATCATGAGAAATGACTTGCCTTTCGGTGGAAAAACCATTCTTTTTGGGGGCGATTTCAGGCAGATTCTGCCCGTTGTACCTCACGGCGACGCGAGCGCTATCAAAGATGCGTGTATTTTGAACAATTCTTTGTGGCCCGTAGTCAAAAAATTTCGTCTGAATCAAAATATGAGAGCTGGCGAAGATTTACATTATGCGAACTGGCTCTTAGAGCTTGGCAACGGAAATATACCGACTGCACCACAGGACGACTGGATCAAAATTCCCGAAAAGTATTTCTTACGAGAAGGTTCACTGGTGGATTTCGTCTTTCCCGAGGTTTTGTCTGCTGAAGACACTGAGTCTTTAAAAGGAAGGGTTATTTTATGTCCTAAAAACGAAGACTGTCTGAAAATGAACAACTTGATTCTTTCCAAGTGCTTGCCAGGGGATGTTCAAGAGTACCGCAGCATCGATTCCGTGAAAGACGACGGTCGAATCACACCTCAAGAGAGATGGAATTTTGTGGATGAGTTTCTGCACTCTCTCAATCCGCCGTCGCTACCTCCCCATATCATAAAGTTGAAGCGAGGAGCCGTCGTTATGCTTTTACGAAATCTTAATTCTAAGCAAGGGTTATGCAATGGCACTCGGCTGGTGGTTACAGATTTACGCAATCACTACTTCAAAGCACGAGCAATTACGGGTCCATCCATCGGCAAAGAAATTATAATTCCTAGGATTCCCTTAGAAACTAGCGATGATGATGGGATGCCGTTTAAACTTAAACGCGTGCAGTTTCCTGTGAAACTGGCATTTTCAATAACAATAAACAAATCACAGGGCCAAACCTACGATCGCGTTGGATTACTATTGCCATCTCCAGTTTTTTGCCACGGACAGTTATATGTTGCTTTTTCGAGAGTGAGAAATGCAGACTCTATTCGTGTGCAAATAACTAATGAAGATGAGGAGAAGAAAAATTGCACACGCAACGTTGTCTACAAAGATGTTTTGGTACAGTGTCGCCAATAGAGTTGCCTTGCTTTAATACATTGACAATATAGGCCAAAACTATACGATCGCAGACTCTAATCGTGTGCAAAAACTTAAGGAAGATGAGAACAAGAAAATTCATACGGAATGTCGTTAACAAAGATGTTTTGATACAGTGTCGCCAATTGAAATGCCTTGTTTTAATACATTAACATTATATTTAAGTACGTTATCTCTTTTTCCAAACTTCATTATTATGGATGAACTTAACGCACACTTCGAAGCTTATGAAAACTATCTAGGGTCAGTTATAGAAACTTTTTCATTGATCCCATTTTTAGCGTATCAAAATACACGTTTTTTTGAAGCGGTTTTTGATAACGTTCAGAAGTAAGAAACGTACTACTGGCAAATTGTACTGCATTGTTTACATTTCTTTTAAGTTTGCCATTTAAACCAGCTCTGGGTGTTATGCACGCAATTGCTTAAAGACAGTGATGCGAAGTACTCAAGTACGCACTTAAGTACGGACTTGAGAACTTTTAGCGGTACTTACACACTTGCACTGGTACTCAATGTTGTAAATTATTGACTGTGTTCGCGCCTATAGTTCAATGCGACGGGACTAGGCGGAGCATATGCGCGCGCAGGTGTGCGCGACGTTGGGAGAACAGTTGAATAGAGTGACACGTAATGTGTTGATGGCCATGCTCGCTAATTGAGTGTATTGACATTGTAACAGTGTATTTATAACAATTATGGCGTATTTTATTGATGTTCCGAGATCAATTACATATTCACATTTTATGGAAATTATTTGTTTTATAATTTTTCGAATTTGATCGTAGAGATCGACACGTACACATACATATACCCATGGTATATTGCATAAAGACCAAGGAAAATAGTAATTGTACTGAAAAACAGCAAAGTAGTAAACGACTAATGCCGTTTTTAGCGATTTACTTCTAAATAAAATATAAGAATGCAGAAATAACTTCAATAGAAAATATTTCTGAAAAAACAACGAAGTGGAAATTTATTGTGCAACGTCATTCTTCAAAATGGCTGAAGCGGTACTGGATGCCGAAATTTCTGGTGAAGAGATGCAGGAATTTATTCGCCTCTGTTTAGCAGATGACGATGCTCTACAACAGATGATTGAAAGGAAGCGATTGATTGCGATGCAGGTAAGTAACATAAATTCGCATAGTTTTATGGACATAGCCGATTCTCACAGTTCAATTTGTAAGTAAAAAATATATAATCGTTGAATACAGTGCCGGATATTCCTATGACCCGGTGCCTAAGTCTTCTGAAAACCTTTTTTCGCAAAAATA
>JAQIWB010000096.1:0-10133 GCA_034693825.1 Zercon vagabundus
CCACATGATCTTAAGCGTCATGCACGTGTTTGATGGCGTGTTGCGATGAATTTTACTGACCGGAACTTGTTTCGCTTGATTTTACTAAGTAGCGATTGTCGTTTTTCGCACTTTTTTAAATTTGCGCTACGGAAACCACAGTTAACACTGTTCACCGTGTCACTGTCTGCACACGCTGACAGAAGGCGCGACGTATACTTGTAGTCTACAAGTAGAGGCATGTGGAGGCATTGTAGAGGCATGTGATTCAATTCTTTTAGAACAAGCGTTTTGTTCGTACCGTGCCATTTCTCTATGCTGCAGAATATAAGCGACGCTGCTCGTCATATCGAAACGCAGTTCGTGTTGATGTTGAAAGTCCCCGATGCGTTGTCTTAAAGTGTGAAAAAAGCGCGCGCTAACAAAGTTATCGAAACTCACGTTGTTCCGCATCGCGAGATATAGTCTTGGCGACTTACAACATTCGAAGTGCAAACAATAACAAAAATAGTATCTGTATCGATCATGGAATTGCTTGTAAACGATGACTGTCGACCAAATCGCCCGCAAGTATTCAGTAGACGCATGTAAATAAAAATCATGACTCCATGTTGCGCGAATGATGTTGCTTTTTTTGCGGGCGTTTGTACTTCGCTATAAAAATTAATGATATTTTGGGGCAGGTGCTTTGGCCCGAATAAAAATAGCGACTTCCGGCCAAAACAACCTAACAAAAACTGGTAAAAGTGAAATACACACGAGAGCGAGCTTTAACCTATAATCTAGCTTCACTTGCGAGCATATATGTGAGGAATTTATATATGAAAAATAGATAAATATGACAAAAAATAAGATTCCAATCTGACCGGAAGTGCAGAAATTCGGGCCAAAGTACCGGCCCGCTTTTTACTACTTCAAAAATTAAATCTTTTACCTATGAGATTCGACGTTACTAGACGAAGTACGAAGTGGTAAAGGTGTGATAGGTGATTCAAGGTAATTTACGATTTAGAAAATGCACGTTTTTTCAATGAGACTCGATGTTGTTAGACGTGGCACGAAAAGTAAAAAGAGTGGTTTAACTTATTCTAAGTGGTTTCCAGCGGTATTAAGTAGTTCGCGATTTACCGTGTACACCAACAGAAACGCCTCATCTTTTTTCTTTTTCAAATTTCGCTGCCACCGGCTTGACTCGGGCGGAAGCAGGAAGTAGCAGGGATATACACTTTTCGGACATTACTTTATGATACATCCTCCGGAGGTGGAAGCGCACCTTTTTAACAGCTGTAACCACACGGCCGCGTACATATATATACATATATATAAATATACAGAATAGTTTCATGAAGCCCAACCCGCAATCTTCCGACCGCGGGATTCAAACCTGCGTTTACCAAATGCGCTTCACGATAGTTCACAAGCGATCGTAGTCATCCGGTGAACTACTCAAACTAACCGTATCGTGATCTTAGTCAATTTCGCGATTGAATTTTTTAAAGTCTAGTGATGAGAATAGTTGAATTTATCTACCACAATGAAATCCCAAGCCTCGGTTTGGCAAACTCAGACCGATGTCTCCTTTAGACTTAGACCCATTCCAATGTTGAGAAAACTCGCTGAGCGCAGCAAGTTGTAAATACTCAAGAGTCAGTATCTGAATAAGAGTCGCACGGAGGACATATACTTCGACACTCCGAAGACAGTTTATGACACTCTAATCCATAAATAACGTATTTTATTATAAGTTTCACTAAAACCCGCCCATGTTTGTAAAATTTAGTGTATGATAACCTTCAACATTGAGCTCAACTCCTGTCAGAAAGTTGCACCAAATTTTCCAGTATATTTCATTTATTTCTTTTCAGGAGCGTATTTATTGGTGGCGGTTTCTAAAATTGCTGTTGCATCTAAAAACGAAAAATTTCAAAATTCATCGTTTCCTAATTTTCCACGTTTTATCAACGCGTCCTACTATATTATAACATGCGTGTTCAGTTAAATATATATGCTGCTATCGGTTTTACAATTCTCAGGCGCTCTCTGAGGACGAAGTCGTAAGTTAGTCAGTCACCCTGTCCACCAGAGCCGCTAGATGTGACGGCTTTTTTTAATAGCTTTGTAAGTTACACAAATAATATTCGCGCCGTTTTCTGTACACAACTCGTCACAGAGTAGCACAAACATCTGTAGGAAGCAGCGTATAAGAAGGTTTCATGCAAATTACCCAAGTAGCACACAACGTCGCTGCGACGTCGCGAACTGGTCGCAACGTCGCATTTCCCATGGTCGCTGCGACGTTGTAACGTTTGCAGCGACCATCTGAATGCAAGTCGCAGCGACGTCGCAAAGTGGTCCCAGGGTCCCAATGGTCGCGTACCGGTCGCAGGCGCGACGTGCCTGTGACATTGTCCTAATACCTTGAAGGGTTTTAAAAAAAACCACCCACCATTATAGCCCACCCACCTATTTAAACCCATGGAAAAAACCCACTGTATTTTAATGGGTTTTTTCCTGGGAAAATGTAAGAAAAACGCGCAAATGACTACGAATATAAGTTATTTATTGTACAATGAATATGTGATGAATAATTGATCTTGACCGTATTCTACATTCTTGGTAAACATACTATTGTATGTTTACCAAGAATGTAAAAGACGGTCAAGATCATTTATTCCTCACATATTCATTGTACAATAAATAACTTATATTCATAGTCATGGCAGCAACTAATGCCTGTGGTGCGGAAGACAGATAAGGTATTCTGAAGTCCAATGTGGCAATAACATGTTCTATGAATTAGGTAACGGGGAAGAAAATAGTAAAATATTACAAAAGTATGTAGAGAATTATTAATACACATGAAAAAATCTTTTATACTTTATAACCCTCTAGAGACCAGTCACAGGGACGCTGTGTATTATAACCGAAAGTCTCTGCGTACATACACAGAAAATCTCTGTGTTGCGCTCAGCAACTCTCTGTGCTCCACCTCAGAAATTCAGAAAATAAAATTTTTATGAAATAGCATGAAGAGCGTTCGTGCAAATCCAGTTAAGTGACATTTGAAATTTAACTAAAAGTGTGTAAATAAGTAACTTTATTCCTATAAATTAACTATATTGAGGAGGAAATATTCAAATTAACTATTATTATAGTTAATTTATAAATATCAATATAGTTAATTTATAGAAATAAAGTTACGCATTTAGACACTTTTAGTTGAAATTTCAAAATGTCACTCAACTGGTTTTGCACGAACGCTCTTCACATTGTAATTAACATAATACAAAACTAATAAATGAAAAAAGAGACAAAGATATAGATGGCCAAGCTTTGTTTTATTCAGAAGTAAATAAAAAATATAAATAAACAATGGAGAACTAAATGTTTGTTGCTTCCAATTTGTTACGTCTAAATGATTCAGCTGTCCTTACAAAACTGACATCACTGAGACTTCATCATTTACCGTGGCTCTACTTCGTAGTTATATTCATCATATCAGGACTTCTCGACAAATCTGAAAACAAGTATATCCTACAAATGCATTATACTGACACAACATACGTGTAAGTCAAAGGGGACACTAAAATACTACCCACAAAAATGTTGACTGTAGTTCAAAAAGAACTTGCGCTAAACTTTTGCTGCAGCTGATACTATTGCGGCATTGTATTCTCAGCAATGGCAAGCTTTGTGTCAAATGTGGAAATTATTTGCTACGATTTTTCATACTTAGTACTCGATATAACGAGCTAAAAAAGTACATAGAAGACAAAAGTTCTTTGTTTCTTTGTGCAATTTAGTAAATTTAACAAATCCTGCATCTACACGTATCAATTATGGTGTTATAAAGTGATGCTCGATAAAATAAGTCAATCTCAATTCTCAATACCGAGTAATTTATCCCATAACGAAAACTCATATTACATTTGCGATCACACTTGGTGCAGACTAAAAGCCAACATGAATTGCACATAGCGAAATTATTGTAACTATCAACTTGCACTCACATTGGTAAAAAATTGGTTATTTTAATTTGCGTGTATGTATCAAGTACACAAACCACAAATCTTGGTTTTTGCGCGTATCAACAAAAACCGTTAGAAAATCTATTTTGAGTTTCTAAATTTCTTCATATCCAGATTTCGTATTGCATCGCTTTTTAAGTCATATTTACTATTCATGCTGTGTACGTTGTTATTGGTGAAAGTTGAGGGTTTAAAAGCACAAAACTATTAAAATACTTTACAATAAATAAAAACGCGCCAAACTTGTCGAAAAGCGAAATTTTGAACACTATTCAACAAATGTTAACCACAAAGTTCTTCTCAATACATGCTGACTAACTTAGTATATTCCTTACCTCAATTTTTGGTCCTATATGTCTTCAAATATCCCATTTTAACACAAATTTCAAACCATTGTAATAAAACGTCACAAAACGAAAATAACATGATGATTTGATGATTCTTATTGTTGGAGCGGCATTTGCGTGGCGCGTAGGCGACCAACAAATAAGTGCGCGCTTGATTTGAAATGTAAGTACGGTATGTTACATATACACAAAATAAACTGAGAATAACCCAACAATAAAAAATCAAAATACTAAAAGTGATATCAAGCTAATAAAAAGAATAATGAACAAAAACAATAGGAAAATAATGAAATAAGATAATAATAATAGTTATAATACTATAAATTAATTGTAAATTAACAAAAACTTAACAATTAAAAAACAAATAAATGAAATAAAATAATAGTATTATTACTAATATTAATAATAATAATAATAATAATGATAATAATAATAATAATAATAATAATGATAATAATCTTCATAATAATAAATAATAGTAATAATAATAATAATAATAACTAAAGAACCTTCAAACATCCACCGAGACAACGGGAAACGAGTAGACGGGATAACATCAATTTCATTCGCCTACGGTAAATGTGCCATATGGGACTTCACATGCACCGACTCTTACGCCCGATCATACCGAAATATCTCCCTAACCAACCCTGGAGGTGCGGCCAACAGAGCTGAGTCGATCAAAAGAGAGAAGTACGCGAAGTTCGAACCGGAATTCATCTTCAAACCCGTTGCAGTAGAGACTACAGGTTTGTTCGGAGAAACCGCACTCCATTTTACAAAGGAGATCGGTAAGCGTCTTATGGCAAGAACTGGAGAGCCAAGATCTACGTTTTTCCTACGACAGAGAATCGCTGTAGAAATTCAGCGGGGTAATGCAGCCAGCATCTTAGCTTCCATTCCACAAGATGTCGCATTCGAGGAACTCGCTTTCCTGGTCCCAACTGGATGAGGAAGTCACCAAGGATGAAAACATAAAAGTGTAATTTAATTTAATAAATGTATATAATAATAATAAAAAAAAAAATAATAATAATAATAATAATAATAATTCATTTTATTTATTTATTTACTTTTATTTGTCGTACTTTCATGTGTACACATTAATTATATACAAAGATTAAAAATAGCATTAAAAATTAAACACAAGTAAAAAAAGTTACGTTAATACGTTAAACCGGATTTCGCCTATTTGCGATTGATTGCTGCCGGGTTGCTTCTTCGGCCAGCTTCAACTCAAATTTTCGATCAAATGAACCTTTGAAAAAGTTCTGCATTTCCGATACTGACCAGCTCCACCACACGCTCTCATTTGGAATTTCCAGATCACTTTTCACCTTTCTGATCTGCACCATTACTTTAGAGCTACCGCTTTGAAGTATTGTTCTAATCAGTGGATTTGTTGTCAATCTCAACTTTCGATAGAACCTCATTTGACACTGCTTAATCCACATTTCAAACGGCAATACTCCAAGATAACCACTTGCAACCGTTGAACTTGTTCGCTTCGGTAAACTTTGCATTCGTTTTATGCCCCAGTTGTACATGACCTCCATTGTGCGCATAGTACTCGCTTTATATGTACTCCAAAGCTCGGCACCATATACTTGTGCGCAATGAGCGTCGAATTGTACTGGCGAGCATACGACCTCCGAGCCCTCTCTATATCCGCGTCGTGTTTTAAATCACACGATATTATTTTGCCAAGATATTTAAATTCCTGAACATACTCAACGGGCTCATCATAAATCGAAAGTGGTGACAAAATATCTCGGTTTATCGGATGTTTTCTTGAGGTAAAGCACATCACTCTACATTTCTTCGGATTTAATCGGATACAGCGTTGCAATGCACTTTCGGAAAATTGATCTAGTAATTTCTGTAGGGATCTTCTACTTGGTGCGAGAATAACAACATCATCGGCATATGCAAGAACTGTTACTTCAAATCCGTGCAGTTTGCATCCAATTTTTGCGGCTTGCAGCGCGCGTAACAAATCTTCAATATAAAACGAGAACAGAGCAGGTGAAAGACAACCACCCTGCCGCACACCGTTTTTCACCTTAAATTCTTCAGAGTACGTCTTGCACCATCGTACCGACATCTGCTGCGTGCCGTACCAGTCTTGCAAAAAATCTACTATGTCTTTCTGTGCGCCTCTCTTTCGAAGCAACGCAAACAAAACCTCATGAGATACAGTATCAAATGCACATTGAGCATCAAGAAACGCCGCATACACTGGACTTCCCTGTGCATTGTATGTTCTCACTACCTCTTCAAGAATAATATTTGGTTGCATTGTGTTGCACGATTTCTTAAATCCAAATTGGTGATATGAAGTGCGGAGTGTTGTTTGTAATCTAAAAAATATCGTTTCCAGCGCTTTGGAAAAGGCAGTTGCCAGTGCTATGCCTCTGAAGTTACTCACATGTGGAGCCGTGCACGCATCAGGTTTTGGGATGGGTTGCAAAATGGTCCGCGTAATAAGATCCGGGGCATGACTTAATCGAATATATTTAGTTGCGAGTTCAGCCAGTATATCGTATAGACAATCCGGGGCAAACTTCCAATGTTCAGCTTTTAATCCATCTGCACCCTCTGCAGTATTGCTCTTCAAAGCACTAAATGAGTTTTTAATTTCACCAGAAGTAATTCGTGTTGAAAACGTGGATTCCGGATATTCACTTAGCATGACCTCCATAGAGCTGCGCGACACATCAGAACTGCCCGAAAATAATTTTTGGAAATGATGTTTGAATTTTTCGGCGATATCTGCTTCCTTGGTGACGCCATCAATAACTATCGGAACCACTTTGCGATTAGCATTCTTTTTGATCTCCCTCCAAAACTACACTGTTCCCTGTTTGGCAAGAATCTCCGATTGCGAATCTGCTTTCATTTGATCCTCTCTCCTAGTAACAAAGCGTATTGCAGAGTGATACAATCGGCTAAGGTGCTTGTACTCTTCATACAGAACGCCATCGGGTACGCTTCCAGCATTTCTCCAATTGTTGAATGCTACTCTTGCGTTTATTTGATGAGGTCTAACATACTTTCTCCATCCTGGTATGCGTTTTTGATTTGTGTGCGCATTAACATTCCGCTTTTTTGTTTGTGGAATTGTTCTATTTGCTTCTTCCATGAGTATCAGTTCTAGTTCAGCAAGAACTTCTATATCCCCGAATATCTTCTGCTGCCAGTCTACTTCTCGAATCCTGGTTTCAACAGCGTTTGCGTAAGTCGACTTATCCAAGCTCGTACAACTTCTCCAATGCAAATTGGCACTGCCATTTGGGACATTCACCGATGCGGAGGCATTCAAAGACATCTGCTCCATCTCGATGCTGCAAATGAGTGCCATATGATCTCTAACGGATATAGAATAATCGACATAGCAAGAAACGGATACCTCATTCAATAAAACTTTTGACACAACATAATGATCAATCCACGACTTCGATCCATTGGCAGCACTTACGAATGTTGTTGTACTGGCATCAAGTGTGTCAACATCGACGAACGTAGAAACCGTACTATCGCAATATTCTTTCAAAACTCTTTTGAATCGATTGGAGTTGGGCGCAGCATTAAAATCACCCCCAACTACTACAAATTGACAATCACGTGCTTCATACATCACATGTGTCTCGAGCTCGGCGACCGCATCTTCAAATTTGGCATCACTGTGTATATCAGAAAGATCACTCGTTGGTAAGTACACATTTACCAATAGCATCTGCTTATTTGGAGCAATCATCAATTTTATCGACATCCTTCTACTGTCTGCAAACTCGTTGGACGTCGGACTGACTCTTGCAACCATTGTTTTCCGCCAAAGAATAGCAATTCCGCCATACGGTCGACCACTTACAATCTGAGTCTCATCCATTGGAGAAAAAGCGATACCGGTGAAATCAGGGTGAATTTGATCTATCAGACCTATATTCGATGGCATCAAAAGAAGCTCTTGGAGTAAAATAATATCGTATTTTTGACAGCATTCCCGTTTTTCTTCTATTTTGCTGCGTAACCCATTTACATTTTTAGAACAGATTTTAACTTGTGTCTTAGTCATAAAAAGTATGAAATATATCTGCTGTGAGCTCTACGCATCTCGACTAATAACGGACATTCGTTTGCACAAAGTCGCGAACTCGAATATCATGATCATTCCAGTAGTTTAACTGCATGAATTTTGAATATTCTTCCGGATCAAGAACCACCTTAAACGAACTATATTGGAGATCAAGTTCGGAGTTTTTCTTTTTCAGTTTGAAGCATCCTCGAACTCGAATTTCGTGGGCCTGTAAAAAATTTGTAAACCTCGTTGCATCATAGTCGGGCATACACTTCCCGATGTAAACCTTCTTACTTCTCGGCCTTTGTCTATTTTGAACTGTGTGCCACTGATCGAACAAACTTTCGGAACCTCGATCATTAAAGTGGTCATCACTATTTTCCAAGTTTTCCGTATTTCCAAAATTCCCAAATTCTATCCTTTCATCATTTATATTGTGCTCCGGTGCGCGATTCTGTGAGAGTTCACTCGGCTGGAAATCATCGTGTATCAACATCGATACAGCATCGTTCATTACTCCCAGCTGCCGGTTCAAACTAAGGAGAGAGTCGGCAACGCACGATACCTGACTACGCATCTCATCAAACGAGTCCGTTCTTTCTTCAGTATTATCAGTATTCGCAGTTACCGACTCTATGTTGCTAGATTCACCATGCACAGTTGTTCGTGTTGCTATTTTGTTTAAGTCGAGAGACAAGCCTTCGATGAGTGTCTTATTCAATGAAATCTTTTCGGGCAAAATCTTCAAGACAGTTTCTACCAGTCCTGCCGTTCCAAAAGTTTCACCAGCGGTGTTTATAGAAGTATAGCAACTTTGAACGTTCTGTGTCAGACTCGACAGCGTTCTCTCATTTGAACCATAATTATCGGATAACTTGTTTACAGAATCGGTCAGTTCTTGAATTTGGGTTTTCATTCCGACGACTTCCTCCAGCGTGATATAAACTGGTGATATTTCTTCTGCTGTACGCGGGGGAAAATCAAATACGTTTGCGCATACAAACGTTGGTAGCTCAATGCCTGATCCGTCCATTCTTATCCATTCTTTCATAATATCATCCATCTCAGCCAATGCTTTGGATCTATCAGGTGAATCTCTTCGATTTCTTATCAAAAAATTATCACCACAACGACGCAGTACTTTTTTCGCTGCTACTATAACAGCAGGTGCGTAGAAAGCAGCACACCTACTAGTTATGACATCTGCGCCTTCTCTACCGATTATGGATTGTATATAGCACAAAACTGGACTTTCTACACACTTAGAACCATCCGGACGAGTGGCGATTGAAATACTCAGATCCGCCTCGTTTGTCATTACGAACAAACTAGATTTCAAAATTTTTCACCCAAAATAAATTCAGTTTCGTAGCTGATTAAGCAGTTCCGCACACTAAATTCGAACACCAGTCCCGCAGTTTACCAGAAATATTTGAAAAAAATTCTGACAGCGATCACGAAAATGTCCAAAAAGCTCTCACCGAATTGATTAATGTGCGTGAAACACGTCTAGGTCGTAAGAGCACCGTCACTTCATGATCATTGTGGCATACGATCTTCACCGTTACGACACTAGTTTGACACTTTTTCGAATGATTTTTAGCAGCACGAAACTTACTGCACTTTGTCAACAACTTAAGGTGAAACGCCCGCAAAAAGCGCGCCAAATTCAAAAGAAAGCGAAATATCGCATTTTGATCA
>JAQIWB010000097.1:0-10131 GCA_034693825.1 Zercon vagabundus
AAAAAGTTCATAGCCGCTACCGCCATAGCCGCTACTTTTCCCTGATGTTCATAGCCGCAACTTTTCCCTTGTGTTCATAGCCGCAACATTTATGATAAGGCTGCCATAGCCGCTACTTTTCGCTGGTGTTCACAGCCGCAACTTTGCGCTGGTGTTCATAGCCGCAACTCTTTTTCAGGATGTTCATGGCCGCAACTTTGCGCTGCTGTTCATAGCTGCAACTTTATATATAATAATAATATAATAATAGAATAATAATAGAATAATAATAATAATAATAATAATAATAATAATAATAATAATAATAATAATAATAAAGCCATGTTTGCTGCACATTCGAGGTACAGAATTTCTTGAAAACTTTTCACGAAAGTTTTCGATTGTTTGTATGCAAATGACGTCAGCTGGTTCGCAAACAAAGCTTTTTTTTAAAGAAATCATCCAATTTTGTTATAATGTGGAAAAATACATTAGCCATTTCGTCGATATGCAAGATTCCAAGATGCAAGATTGGATGATTCCGCTAAAAAAGCTTTGTTTGGGAACCAGTTGACGTCATTCGTTTACAAACAATCAAAAACTTTCGTGAAAAGTTTTCAAGAAATTGTATACCTCGAATGTGCTATAAACACAGTACGAGCGTGCGTGACCAAATAGCACGTGCATTTGTCATTCAGATCATCATCTATTTTGTTGAGGAATTTTTTCTTGATATGATAGTTGTTTTGCTGAGGAATGTGGACTGATAATCTCGATGTCCAACGCACGTGTGACTGTAACAAAATCAACGTGCGACGGCGCGCACTGCTGCTATAACATAACGCCTTTTGTCTAGAGATACGTATGTGCGGTTGACAGTAGTATTCCGTGGTTGACAGGCTGATCTGTGTCGCGATTCGTGTGCATTATGGCGGTAAGTACCTACTATTTATCTAAGTTGTAGGAAGTTGTTATTAACAAGTAGGGCCAGTGTACTTAGAGTTTATCCCGGTAAGTACGACTCTTCTAGAACTATGCTCGGTTTTATTCGCGGCGCTATTACTTTTTAATATAAGAAAGCAGATTTTTGAGCGAAATTTAATTTCATTTACTCGTTATTTTATATACCTATTTAATTTGGATTCCGAATATAATTTAAAGATATAAAAAACTTTGCAGATCACGGATAATTTCATTGAATATGGCGTTTGTCTTCGAGATTTATTAACCTTGGGGATTGGTGATCAGTTAAGAGCCAATGAGACTATTAGGATGGCAGCCACGAGAAACTTATTTGCGGCATCACTCATGGTCGTCATGCAAGATTTACTTGAATTTTTTGGTCAAGAGCTGGCTGATCAACCCTTGCACGTTGTATTGACTGCAGTTCAACATTTCACTAGGGGGTACTCTCGGGATGAAAACGGTCTATATCGCAGGGTTGTAAACGTAAGTGTCAAGCATCAGGCGCGTGTCCAGTAGGGGGCTAGGGGGGGCTTTAGCCCCCTCTGGCTTTTAGAGTTAAGCAACAGAATTTGGTCATTTTGAGAATTTAGTATTTTATTTGCAGAAAAATTGCCCACTCTAATGTCAAACTCGTCAGTTGACAAAGCACAAGTATTTCTAATGAAACAGAACTTCTCTGAGCTGTATATGCACCGAGGTACTGGCGACGCAGTGAAAACCAGGATATCTATAGCTAGTCGTCTCAGCCCCCCATGGAATTTCGGTCTGGGCACGCGCCTGCCAAGCATAAGGTTAATTTCTCATAGAGAAGAGATAGATTAGAACTCTTTAGATTTTGAGACGTTGTTGGCCAATTCTGGCATTTTTAAACAGCGTCCTGGACAATTACACGTTTTACGAGCCTGTCCCACAAAAACGATTTTTGCATGATTTTTAATTGAATTACAGCAACAACTGGAATACTTATCAGGTAAACGAGGTAACGATAATATTTTGCTATGGGAATCATATTTGTTCGTTCCTCGAGTCAACGGTCTCAGAGATAATAAATATTACGAGTGCTATGACGAGTCATGCGACGTTCGTTTCACACATGAGCCTGGTACTAACGAATCGAGACTACGTGGAACTCATGAGCACGATCCTCCTCTGGACGTGATACAGGAGCTACAACTACGAGCGGTTCTGAAACGCCGTGCAAAGACAGAGGCAGTACCAGCGAAGCAAATATTGCTACAGGAAAAACCTAAGTATGTTTAATTACCTACTGATTTTGCTTTGTGGATTGCTACTCTATTTGTGGGTATGATCTATGCGGTTAGGGGACGTACTTATGTTACGCCAGGTGGTTAGGGGGAGGAGGGGGGTCAGGACCAATTTTACTAAATCTGACTAGGAGGAGGGGGGACTTTATGGAAATCTTACGTCAGTTTTGGCCTTGCATTATTGAAGCAATTTTGGACTATTTCGAAGTGCTGCTTGCGTAGAGCGGTTTTGCATGCGCAATTGCTCCATACCATAAGCCATGACAAGTCGCACTGTGGATGCTGCAATAATTATAATCATCATTGTTTTGATCAGTTTATATTCAAAATATAATCAAAATGTCGAAAAAAAAATGAAAAATCTAACGTCAGATTGTGGGGGGAGGGGAGGGGTTGGCTTGGATCTTACCACATCTGACAAGGGGAGAGTAGGGATCCAGAAATCACGAAAATCGTCTGACGTAATATAAGTATGTCCCCTTATCGTGTCAATATGGAGTATGGGAGGAGAGCACAACCAAAAATCGTTGTTTTGTGCTTATAATTTATAATGCTTTTGCCGAGAAAAATTAAAGGGAAAGCTGGTGCATTTTAGTCATATTTGGAAAACCCATATTTATGATTTATGATTGTGGAGGGCTGTCTTGGTCGCTGTTCATATGCACATCTTGCGCATGGCGTTGTTCAATATGAAAAAACGATTTCAGGTATCCACTTGCGCGTCTCAGTAAAAATGCCGCGAGATTGTTAATAGTGCGAGCAAGAAAAGAAGGTTATCCAGCCGTTCCAACAACTCCTGTAGAGGCAGCCGAGCTCTTGAATGGACACCCTCTATCCTTTTCTCTTGGAACGGAACCTAACAAACTATTCTTCCGAGGTAATATTGGGGGAGATCCATTGTCTTTGGAAGGAAGTATCTTGGTGTTTGTTGATGATGGTGTTGTGGCGCATCTCTTTGAAGCAACAGAAATTATGGCCGACGGCACGTTTAGAACAGTGCCTGCACTCTTCAAGCAACTGTACACTATCAGCTTCAACACAATCAGCAATCAGGTATTAATCATTTAATAAAATTTCTGCATGAAGACTTCATTGTTTTGTGAATAATACGAAGGCGCTGTCATAACCAACAGGGATTTTTTCAAGCACTAGAATTGAAACTTGTTTTATTTTACACTAGAATCTCCAGTCGAATTCTGGTAGACTCTAATCAGCAAGATCCAAAGCAATTTTTTTTGGGGGGGGATGAGAATTTTAAAAAAAATTTCCGCCTTTTCTGCAACTTATGTTGGAAGATGATGCAAGCAAAACAAGGAATTTTTTTTGCAGTGTAAAAAAGGGTTTCGGACGATTTTACGCTCCACAACGTGCAGAAATTTTGCTCTAAGCGGCGGAGGTGGCGATTTTTTTTACGTTTTTTGGCTAAAATTTATCACTTTTAGCAGTACTTCATGTAAAAGAGTAGAATCGAATCAAAACCCAGGCATATTTTACAGACATAAAAATAAATTTTCCTTTTTCGTCAGAGTTTCGGGGGAGATAGGCTATTTCCCCCCGTTGCATCCTGGATCCGTCACTGGCCTGCCCAAGCAGTTTCCAACAAACAGAAAACCAAGAACTGACTGAAAGTTCAATAATCATTGACACTGTATTTATTATGCGTTTTACTCGTATAAAACAAAACTTCGAATTACAGGAGACAGTGCATCAATGTGAATGATGCTTAAACCTAAACTGTCACAAAGAGATTTTTGGCTCAATGAGTTCTTTAGACTCATATTAATATATTTCGTGATTGAAGGTTCATGCATAAGAATATATGGTTTGCTTTATTTTTTGTCAAAGATAATACCATAATCATCATCAGCGACCCCAAATTACCCTAAAAACGGAGTTTGGCAAACATCGGTGGGTATGGATTTTTCGATTTCATAAGGGGGGACCCTTATGAACGTGAGACACAGAACACAGCGCACAAAACCTAACGGACAATACAGAGATTTAGGTCGCATTTATTCGCCAAAATAATCGTAATATGGCAACCCTGTATCTATGCTTTTTTGGAAGTCTTAACTTCGTGTTTATACGTTTGTTCATTTTCGCGTCTTCTAACTATGGTATTCTCGTTCTTTTCTTTCCAGATGTTGCCCTCATTCTTTTTCCTCATGACGAGACTGACACAACAAGCATACAAAGCTGTGTTTCAATATCTGAAAGAATTTTTTCCCAATTTAAAAATCATAAGAACTGATTTTGAGGCTGCTGTTCATGCTGCGGTGGTTGAAGTATTTGGGAATGACTGTGAGCACAAGGGGTGCTTTTTTCACTACTGTAATTCACTAGTGAAAAAAATGTCTAGTTACCGAGTTCTGCTGAAAGACTCACAAATTGGACAGAGATTCGTTCGTCTATTGATGGCATTGCCTTTGTTACCGCCAGAGCTCATGTTTACGCAGTTCCAGAAGTTGAAGAGAGAAGCCTTGCCACTAGCAGAACATCCAGGCATTGCAGCTGCCTTAAGAGGACATTTGGTAAAGCTCTTCGAGTATGTGGAGTCGTACTGGCTGAAAAGGGTTGGTCCGCAAAGGTTGTCGGTGTATAAGCAGATACACCGAACGACCAACTACTCGGAATCGTTCCATAAACAGTTGAACTCACTTCTTGTTCCACACGGAAACTTCTATTCCTTTCTAGGTACGTTGTACTTCCCACAGAACTCGATCGATTATGAGTGGCTTTGAGCACATCTCTTTCAGCATGTTTTCCAAAGACGATGCTATTGAAACTGCACATTTTTGTCTTTTTATGTGTTAGAAACGCATAGTACTTTTTCAACTTTCAAATTTAAAATGTGACTTAGTGAATAAAATGCAAATGTATGGCTATTTGTTTATTGAGACATTTTTCAAACCATGTTATTCACCACAGATGTTTTCTTAAAAATTTGAGTGAGCAAGCTCAATACTCAAGAAATGGAAAGAACTTACCCCATCTAGCAGATAGACACATGTTCCGCTTCAGTTGGGTTCACTAGTTGTTTTTTGCATCGCCCATAGAGGCTATAAAAAATTATGTTAGCAGTTCACTGAAAGAGAGGGAGGGGTCTGATGTTTGTCATTTTTCTGCTAACCATAATGTTCATTTAGCAAAGCGATAGTTAGCAAGAGGGATGCGCCAGTGCAAGAACCGTCAAAATCTGCTATTGTTATGCATGGGTGATCCCATAGCAGTAACATATAAGCAACCCGTAATGTTATTAAATTTCAGAACATCTGAGACAGGTTGCGTTTGCTACGCGCGACGATTTACAACGGTTAGATCAGGGCTTGTCGATCAGAAGAACCATTCCGTCTGGAAAAGCCGCGCTGAATTTGAGGTTGGAGAGAGCTATGAGTGGACTACAGACGGGAACTGTCGAAATTAATGAATATTTAGGAATGGCGTCCTCACTTGTTCGTGGAATGATAAACGGCGTTTTGGTAAGGGCAAAATTTGAAGCATTCTTTTCAGCATGGTTTGAAAAATCGATGCTATTGAAACTGCATATTGAAACTGCGTATTTGCATATTGGCCTGTTGAAATTTATGAGTTTTAGGAATGATCTCCTCACTTGTTCGCAGGGTTGGCCGGTTATAGCCAGGCCGGTTATAAGGGAACATCCATAAACTACGTCACGCTATTTTTCAGTGTTTTTTACCCCCCACTCCCCCAAATCACGCACCATCACGCTGACCATGCGTGACGTCACGTTTCGAAGCACCTGTACCGCTCCCCCCTATAGCGTGATGTCACGCCAATTCTTAGCGTCACGTCACGTTTTTTTTCGCCTCCCCCTATTTTATCTTTACTTTTCAAAAATACGAATTTTTCTACGAATTTCCACTATGATATATGTTAAAACAGTATCTGAGTACGTCACGTTTATTAATCTGAAATAGGAGGCTAAGGGTTAGCAGAGGTTTACCCATGCAAACGTGACGTCACGCGCTGTATACCCCCTCCCTTCCGAGACCGTCACACTCCGTCACGCTTTGCCAAACCCCCCTCCCCCCTTCAGCGTGACGTAGTTTATGGATGTTCCCTAACCGGTGGTTGACCACTCAATTAAAAGAACTAATATAAATTTATTTTTATACATATTTATTCAGAATTTACATGTTTTACATATTTTCCACCTTCTACATTGAAGAAAATGACTCAACAGGAGTGGCCATTCAAAATGTCAACTCTTTTTTAATCAAGAGTTGACATTCAAAATGTCAATCTTGTTGACCACACAGGTCCTTATTGCACATCGCAAGTTTAGCAGCTCTTTCGAAAGTATTTTTCACTTGTTGGAGATAACCGGACAAAACTGGTTAAAACCGGTTATCACGGTATGCCCGGTCTTTTGAGTTTTCACCGGCTCTTTGCCAACCCTACTTGTTCGAGGCCCTGCGTCATGGTCCCTACCGTGGTAGTCCCTACATCAAATCTAGGCTTGACATGCTTGTTATTTTCAAAATTGACTCAAATTTTGTCATTTTTCAGGCAATTCCTCCCCCAAACGTTGCTGAACTCGTGAACGAAGAGAATGCAGAGAACATTGCTCCAAATGTACCTGAAGTTGAGAATGCACTAATTGATGCAGCAGCCGCTCATGTTTGCAACATATGCCTTGGGGACCGAGTGAACTCCACTGTGATAATTCCGTGTGGGCATCAGTTTTGTGCGACTTGTATTGCTAATTGGATGGTTGCGCGTGCTGGTGCAGGTTGTCCTACTTGTCGGGCCGCAGTCAACCAAACCGTTAGGGTTTATGAGTGAGTGTTTCTTATTGAACCACAGATGTCCAGGAGATGGGTGGTATGCAAAGAGGTTATACTGAGATTTGAGTTTCGGCTCTGTAAAGCTAATGTAAGCTGTGACTTTAGAAATAAGAGTTATTTCGTAGGACTCTATAAGATTGTCACATCTGAAATGTGCTACAAAATTATGCGTAGTTTTCACATAGTGTGAAAGTTGTCATATTTTCTCAGTTCTTTTATGCATTCCTGAACATCGTGTGCTTTAAATTATGTGCAAAGCACGGCATTTGTTAGTTATATTGCTGGTAGCTCTAATTGTTATGCATGTAAATCGAGTATACTTGTCTCATGGATTGAATTTGATCGAAAATTGTTGCACAGTGGTTGCACAAATCGAATTTTGTTGCATGCTTTTGTCATGTTTCTTCACTTGTTTGTTGAGAATTTCTCATTTCCGTGCTTGTCGCACGGAACACAAAAAATATCATTGTAATATTCGGTAGTTGTTGCTACTCGTGACATTAGTCCTTCTGTTCATTTTTCACTCTTAAGCTTTTAAGTAGTACCACGTACCATAATACTTGATATGGCATCACATATCTCAAATTATGCTTGGTATTTGATCAGTAGAGGTGAAAAAGAATAGGTTTACAATGTACTGAGTGACAAACCGTTGTATTACTGAATTTCATACACTGTGCGCTCATTTATCTCAAACTTCGTTTAGAAGAGATTTTTGATACTAATAAAAATATGGGTAATATGTATTGCTATCTTTATTATCCTTTTTGAGGTTTGAGTCATGCTACTTCAGAAGAAAACCAGTGACCATGGAGAAATTCACCTGTATTCCTTGGATTTTATTTTATAATTCTTTCAGGGTCCTAATAGTCAAACATTATAAACGTGGCTAAAACGACGACCTACGACGGTAGGGGTTGTGACAAACGGAACCAATCAATTAGGGTTGGGAATTGGGATCAACTTTTCAATTCCGGATTTCAGGATTTTACAGACCCAGGGATTTCAGGGTTTCATCTCGCAAAATCTCGGCATCCCGGGAAATCCCGAGTTTTTCACAGCTTATACTGTTTCACCACTAAAGCACTAGTTGCTCACTTCGTTTGGTTTCTTTGTTTCCAACAGCAAGTATTCCGTTGCGTACTAGCTCGTAGTAATATCTACAAACTTCACATAGCATAAGAATACAAATTAGACACTAATAAATCCGTTTTTTCGAGTTTGCACAGACTTAGCATTACGAAACTTCTTCTTCATCATCGTTAAATCCTTTACGTGTCCCATCTTTAGGTATATATGAGGAGCGTTCGTGCAAAACCAGTTAACTAACAAAAAGTTGATTTCGAGAAAACAGCAGTAGTATATGAGCACACACCATTGAAACTAATGCTGACGCTCTTGATAAGTTGATGATCTTGATAGTGTTTCATGGCTTTTTTCCTAAAACAAATTGCACTACAGAGTAAAGTAACATGTGAACTAGTATATTTCTAGGCTAACTCAATTTTTTTAAAAATGTCAGTTAACTGTTTTTGCACGTACGCTCCTCATATAGTATCTTTAGTTTGCAGCATATACTGCTACCACACATTCGCCTATGGTTCCAGACCTTATGGAAACCCTGTATTTCTGAGAGATGTAAGCTGGTTTGGCTATTGAAATAAATATAAATTCAATTTATACTGTTTCTCTACGTAAAAATTGACAATTAGCGCGCAAATTGATCAAAATATGATATCAAAATAATTATCAAAATGCGATATTTCCCTTTCTTTTGAATTTGGCGCGCTTCTAGAGTGCGTTTCACCTTAACACCAGCGAAAAGTTGCGGCTATGAACACAAGGGAACAGTTGCGGCTATGAACATCAGGGAAAAGTAGCGGCTATGGCGGTAGCGGCTATGAACTTTTTTAAAGTAGCGGCTATGAACACCAGCGAAAAGTTGCGGCTATGAACATCAGGGAAAAGTAGCAGCTATGGCAGCCTAATCATAAATGTTGCGGCTGTGAACACAAGGGAAAAGTTGCGGCTATGAACATCAGGGAAAAGTAGCGGCTATGGCGGTAGCGGCTATGAACTTTTTTAAAGTAGCGGCTATGAACACCAGCGAAAAGTTGCGGCTATGAACATCAGGGAAAAGTAGCGGCTATGGCAGCCTAATCATAAATGTTGCGGCTGTGAACACAAGGGAAAAGTTGCGGCTATGAACACCTTGAAAAGCAGTAGCGGTTATGGCTGTAGCGGCTATGACTGTCACCCAAAATAACCATGATACCGTGGTCTGCTATACAATGAAAAGATACCGTGGTCTATACAATAAATAGAAATAATCAACTATCCAGATACAAATCAAATATCTCATATCTTGATTATTGACCGATTCCTTGGTACCGTCGACAGAGTACCGCACCAGTACACATTCAGTGATTGCCATTCAAGGACCAGAGTATAATAGTATACATACAAGTACTGCTGAACCATTAGGCCTTCATTGAAGAACCAATTAAGTCATTTAAGAACCATTAAGACTTCATTTAGGACTCTAGGAAAAAAATTCACAATTTGTAGAAGACCCTAGCCTCTGTTTGGATCCGCGAGCATGAATTCCTACATGTGCGATGATTCTCAACACACATGCTGACCGTGAATTTGTTCGTGGTGGCATTCTCAGATCGTTCTAAACATATTTGTCACGTGTGGTGTCTTGCCTGTCGATTGTCGGGTGGTGTTGTTGGGTGGTGTTTGTTGGGTAGTGTTTGTCGGGTTGTGTCGCGGGTCGCGGATGTCGGGTAATGCTTGGTAGGTAGTGTTGTCAGGTAGCGTCACTAATAGAAATTTACAGTAAAACTTTCATTTCTCGAGTTACATGGAGCCTTCTCACAAAATTCTAGAATCATAAGTCATTGTTGACAAAGCGTAAATTGCGACTCAAATAAATGCACAAATTATTTACGCTCTGTCCCTCCCAGATGTCATGAGTCATGACACTGACAATGTTAAATAGTGAAGTAGTTGGTTGTTGGATATACAATTTGTGAATGCGTGAATAGTATGCGAGGCGCACGTGCGCTATAACTCTGAACCATAACAAGTCACAACATATGGGCGACCTC
>JAQIWB010000098.1:0-10123 GCA_034693825.1 Zercon vagabundus
GCAAATGATGACCAAATGATGACGAGTGGAGGGTGGGGGTCCAGATTTCAGGAAAATGTGATGACGTAATATGTGCATGACCCCTATGTAACATGTGATGTGAAATTTCATTTTTCATTTTTGACACTATTAGTTGTCAACTTTTAATTGTAGGGGAGAGGGGGGCACCTTGGAACACTTTTTTGTTGACCCACTGGGAGACAACCGAAAGGTGAAAACACATCAAATAAATTTTTCGATGTGCTTTAGCATATGAGGTTTCAAGCTGTACAATCCCAAATTAATGACTAGAGCACTTATTTTTTAATATTTCAAAAACAAAAATTTTCACTTTGTTCCAACGTACCCCATGCGTGGGGCACCTTGGAACAGTTGAGGGGCACGTTGGGGAACCACCTGTGGGAATAAAGAGCAACTGAACTGCGCACCGAAGTTCTAAAGGGAGAACCAACGCAGCAGAAGATGCAAATCAGCCGCTTACAAAAGAAAGATTGTTTGTATCTTTCGTCCTCTCGCTCATAAGTTGATAAAATTATACATTTTAGAAAAGCTCTTGATAAAAGCAAGTCCTTCAAAGCACCTTCGAGAACATTTAAGCACATTTGGTCCTTTTGGTTTAGAAAACAAATTAGTCTAAATGTGTTCCAAGGTGCCCCGCAATGAGTGTTCCAAGGTGCCCCATCAGATGTGAAATGACGAAAATCCCACGAGCAACTTTCACACTCCACGTATTTGCTTTTCCTCGCCACAAAAGCCTTCCTAATAGAATCACCTATCAGCTGTGAAAATGGCGCGACGCTTAGATATGATTTGTAGAAATACGACGCGCTAAACATGTAATCGCTAAAATTACTTTTTGACCCAGAAAACGTTTTTTTAATTTGTAAATTCGCTCTGTTAATGAATTTCAATCAAATTACATCACATGATAGACTACTAAAAACTCCTTGAACTAAAAATAAACACGAGTAGATTTTCGCCATCCATTTTTTGTAATTCCACCGTTCCGAGGTGCCCGGTGTTCCAAGGTGCCCCCCTCTCCCCTACTTAAATTCTATTTTACCGATCGTAAATATAAATCGTCGTAGATCGTACATAAAAGTAAACAAAGTCAGATGAATTACTAAGCTTATTTGGGAATCACCGACGATTAGACTATTCTTTCTATAAAGATTGTCTTTAGATATTGTTTTTGGAAAGTCTTAGTGAATTCGCAACTTTTTCAGGAAGCAATTTTTAGGGGGATTTTGTTCCGGGAATTTCACCGGGGAATTTTGTCGGGAATTCCCGAGTTTCGGGAAATATTTTTTTGGTCATTCCCGCGTGAATTTGTGGTTTTTCGGGAATTCTCGGATTTCCCGCTCCCGATAAAATAACCTTTCCTGGAAAACTACTTGTAGTTCACTGACATTATTACCCGAAAGAAGCTGCCACAATAAATAGAAGTTTTCCAAGGTAGCATTTGATGGTGGTATAATTTCTGTTAATGTTATTTTACAGGTGATTGCTTCGGCAAGGGACACTGCTTTGAAGGATGGAGGTGAGGCATTATTTTGGCAACGTTTGTGGCTATAAAATGTGTTTATGCGTTTGTAATGTAATGTCTGTAATGTGTTTGTTATAGCTAAGCTTTCACATAGAGATTTTTGACCTAATGAGTTCTTTAGATTCATACCAATCTACTTCGGAATTGAAATTTCGTCCACAAAATCCTAAGTAGCAGTTTTCGCATTTTGTTTTTCGTGCATAATGTACCCACTGGCAAAAATTCGCACCTGTTTTCAGTAGATGAAGAGCCAATTTTTACATTCAGCAAGCCTCAAAATATTGACGACCTTTGAAGTACGTTTCACGTAAAGATATTGAGAACATATTCAATATATCTACCTGGAACATACGTCAAAATTCGTCAAGATTTCTAGGCTTGCTGGATGGGAAAATCGGCTCTTCATATACTGAAAACAGGCGCGAATTTTCGCCGGTGGGTACATTATGCACGAAGAACAAAATGTGAAAACTGCTACTTGGGATTTTTTGGATGAACTTCCAATTATGAAATATATTAATATTAGTTCAAAGAACTCCTTAAGCCAAAAATCTCTATGTGAAAGTTTAGGTTTAATAACATATACGAGGGGATGTACGAAAGTTTTTGCGAGTCGGGTACTACAATTTCTGCGAAGATTTTGTAACCCATTTTTTAAATGAGATTTTGCATTCGTATTTTTTATAGGTTTGCATAATGAAATTTCGAGAAAAACTGGTATTGTCCGGTTGAATCCAGGCCGTATAAATCCATCTGCCTTGAGCAGATTCAGGGGCCAGCGGTCCTCCCCTACACGAGCAATAAAAGACTTTTATTTATCCGTAGTTTTTTGTTTACCAAGCGTAATTACATAAAATTACATCATTGAGTCAAATATTGAAGTAAGCATTTTTGCAACTAAATGGCCAAAAAATCGAGTTTTTCATGGGAAATTTCTTCAAAATGGAAATTTCCATGCTTGCTTCGATCTGGCCCCATCACCCAGATTGGACATTGTCAGCCCTGCTTCTTTTAGGATCGGTGTGTAATGTTATTTTGATTTCCAGGAGCTTGGCGCTTTGGTTGTGTATAAAGATACTGCTGGTTGTTCTGGGAAAGTGGCAACTGTCGTGAAGGCTTGGTATATCAAGGACTTCAAAAAAGATTATGTTCCCGAGGACAATAAATATGTGAAGATAGCGTGGTTTAGTGAAAGTACTGAGGAGGATATTGATGATGTTACAGATATCCTTGAGAATGACTATTATGATGGTCAAGTGCTAAGGATTGGTCGTAAGTTTTGCTTTTTAATTATCAATGAAGGGGTGAACAACAATGTTATGACTCCCATTTTTAGAGCACTGTTCTCTCTTCTGAAGCAGGTGTGAAGTGCGGTATAGATCTACGAACAAAATGGGTATGCAAGTACGCTGCAACAAGGACGCTGTGCAGCGCAACGACTAAAATTTGAATTTTCAAGCACTATTTTTCAAGCAAAAATGATGGTTTGCAGGTTTTTGGGTTACCTAATTCTCGGTCTATAAGGAACTTGCGTATAAGGTTCCCCATGGTGTTGTACTTTGAAAAATTGCCCTACCTAGACACCTGTCAGATATTGTTCCGCCGTATGAAGTTCCATTTCTGGGGATTTATTGTGGTCTAGATTTTCATAAACTCCCCCTCCCCCTTGTCAGATTTAGTAAGATTGGTCCAGACCTTCTCCCCCCCTTAACCACCTGACGTAATATGAGTACGTCCCCTGAAATGACTCTTAAAATTGTTTAGTTAATATTAATTATGTTTATTCAGTGTGTTTATTGCTTATGAAATAATTGAAATCGTTTTTGCATTCAAAAATTCTGCATGATGCATGTACTTTTTTCATTTATTTTTAAAAGGGGATAAGTCCAGAGACCTTGATACACTTTAAAGCGGACTTCGTGCACACTTGAACTTGACTAAATGTTGGATATTATGGCTCTTGGTATGCAATTTTGTGACAAATTTTAATTTTGACTGATTTACAAAAAATAAGTGACTTATTCCCTTTTGAAAATAACTGATTCATTTTTGTTACAATATTTTTTGCACACTTCACTGGTTAAGAATATTTAGTACTTTTTTTTTCAGCTTATATGCAGCTTAGGGAAATGCTTGCAACTAAGTTGAGGGACAAGAAAAGAATCAGCATTCCACCAGTTCTTCCAAGTGCTCCTGTTTCACAGCCGCAGCTGAAAAGGAAACAGCCGAGTGCAAAAGTAAGTTAGTTCCCTCAGGTCAGCTTGTAAATCTCAATAGGTGCTGGTGGACGAATTCACAAGTATAGGTGCCGCTACATGGGCCAGGAGTTTCTCACTGAATTCTGAAATTTAGCACTACTTCTTGGGAACCATTTTTGGCTTCGATTTCTTTCCGTTTTTTTGACGTTGGTTGCATCTCCCTAAATTCTGTCGCCACCCGTGTTTGCAATTGATGAACTAGCCAACTTGGTTTATTATTATTAGACGCAGCTGAAATTTTTGAATAGAAGTGACGTCTGAGTGGAAGGATTCGAACCAACTTCGCTTGCTCTTGTAATTTTTCCAAAACCATGTTTTCTGCTAGGTGTTGTCAAAATTGCATGTTCCTTAGTCGCGCGCTGGTTTTGCTTTGCTTCATGCGGAAAATAATCAAAATTACTGTTGCGAATAACGTAACTTTGTTTTGTTGACACTATGCTTAAGGTTACCGAGTCCACTATCTTCGAATACATAAACATTGTCTCAATATTTCAGGTTCAGGCAAACCTGAATAAGAAGCGACTGCAACAGGAAACTTGTGAAAGAATTCTTCTCAAGAAAAATGCCGCTATCAAGGCAGCTTCTCATACTCAGTCTGAGCAGGGAGGCCTTCTTGCTGTGAATATGACCAGTGCTTTGGTACAACCTCGTCAGGAAGATCATGTTCATAATAGTCAGCCTCAGATGGTGAATACGGCTAGTGCTTTGGCACAACTTCATCAGAAACATCATGTTCATAATAGTCAGCATCAGATCGAGAGTGCATTTTCTGGGGACTCGGTACAAGAATTTGGAATTAATGCGCAAGTTGCTGGTGGCAGGTAATTTGCATAGCTTAATTACTATTTTTCTAAGTTGTGATTTCAAATGGTTCTTTGCACATTTGTTTTGACTATTGACTTTCTAGGTTTGGTTAGCTTGAATACCTTTTATTTTAATTTATATTACTCGTTTTTTGCTCTTGTTCAAAATTCATGAAGTCAAGCTTTCACTGAGAAGCCAAGCACACTGTTTAGCAGTGCTGGTTGAATGTGTTCATTTAAACTTCAAGCTTTTACTCGTTAAGAGTGAGTATGTATCGCAGTTGTACAGTGGAACCTAGGGATACAATAACGGGATTCCGTTATTTTCAGTTTTTGACAATTTCCAATCTAAAAAACTGTAAATCTCATATTTTTTTAGCATTTTATAATACCGAACTCTAGGTCACACAACATTTCAGACGTTTAAAATCGAATTTTTGGAATTCTGAAAGGCCTCAAAAATTTGAATCCTCACTATAACACATAACGTTATTTTACGCGCCATTTTTTGGGCGATTTAGATTTTTGAGGCCTTCTAGAATTTCAAAAATGAGATTTCAAACATGCGAAATGTTGTGATCCCTAGAGGTAAGTATTATAAAATGCTAAAAAAACACGGAATTTACAGTTTTTTAGATTGGAGAACGTCAAAAACCAAAAATAATGGAATCCCGTTATCGTCCTACACACATGGTTCGTAACGAGTCTTGAAAGTCGTGAAAATGAATGCACGGATCACAATCATTGTGTATCAATGGAGTGATAACATTGACTTTATTAAGCCTAATATAATTAGGACTTGCATTTCGGGGTGCACAAACATATTTAATTTTCATTCTTTTATTACTTTAATTACGCGATCTTTTCTAACAGTTGTGTTTACTGTTAATTAAATCATTAAAATCCTACAAAATCTCTCCCGGTTTCCCGGGAGTTGGCGCCTATGTGTGTACAATGTCAATATGGTGCATTTTTCATGTGATTTCGTGCCATTATTTTGCCAATGAATAATTTCAGTCTTGAATTGGTCTTGAATTTCATTTTTGATGTCCGCTATGAACCATGTACACATTTTGTGTACACATTTTGGCGCTCATTTGAGGAAAATTTCCGCCTGAGAAAAAAGAGCCGCCTGGTTGCGTTGATGTAACAAGGGCATGCTTTGGTTGTATTTTTTGGAAAATACATGCTCGCCAGCACGCGTAGTATAAGGAGCTCGCTTGTGCTTCCTTGTTTTTCAACTTTTGCCAGCCTTCGCAATGTGCTACATAACGTATACGCGTAGATTTTAGAAACTTATACGCTGGCATCGTTCTTCCAGCAGTGAGTATATCGCGTATATCACCCCACGGCACCACTGCTGCTATACGTTTATTTACTACTTACTTACTAGGCATTCACTGGCAAGAATAACATTCAACTTTGTTTGCACCAATTTGATATCAAATTACATATATTGCAGTAACTCCTTTCTTGAAAATGATCTGCTCGATTCATCCGGAAGTAATGAAGTGCTGTTTGCCAGAAAATCAGTGGTTCGAGAAATTGGTGTTGAAAACATTAATCCTGAAAATCCGGTATATGCAGCGAAGCCGAAACCAACTTCAAACAAAGAGTTGAGAGATAAAGCGACAGAGATTACTAAGCACAGAATGCGAACTCTCTTATTGCCACCATTCATCGAGCTTTCAGATACTCATGTAAGTCCAGTCATTTGGTATTTGTAAGGGTTTTTGCCGGTGTCAAACTATTCACTCCAATCCGTTTTCTTGACGTACTTGAATATTTTTTGCTATCGAGCCTAGTGTACCTACATTTACTACATTTGCCTACATTTTCACAACGTTTACTACATTGGGTTTCGGGATTTAGTCATACAAGTACACGTTTACTACTTAACAAATAAAATATTCGTTGTTTACATCAAACATAGAAAAAATTATGAAGAGTCAAAGCTGCTACAAAATCAGAATTTGACTACTATATTCAGTACATTTTTTACGCAACCTTGACTGGGCCCTGATCGGCGGATATTGGGCCTATATCGGGAGGCTACCAGAGATATTATCTATTTTCTTTTCGTCATTTTCAACTAGATGCACGTTATGCACTGCTTTAAATATGCTTATCATATTATGACGTTTTAATGTCATTCGTCTCGAGACGAAGGGATACTTTGCAGTACTTATTTTTAGTGGAAACACATATTTTTAAATTAAGTCAAATTTGCAGTTAACTGGGAATAACTATTACAAAGTATTCTTTCCTAATCACTATTGGTGTTTCGGTTTTGAACTTTCAATCGTATAGATGTAAGTTTTAGTAAGATTAAGATTTTTCTATTCTTTATTTATTATTATTTCAGGTGGTTGTGGGACGATTTAGGATAAAGTGGAAGCTGTTCCATGACGCTGTTTCAGCTAGTGGCGATAAAGCCATCATGAAGTTTCTGAAGACGCTCATCGATTGTATGTGGGATCTCGATGAGTTGGTTAACAAGAGTTTGGATGGAACCAAATCCAGTATTACCGGGAACGTGCAGGAAAAACTGGATCCTGTGGGACAGGAGATATTGAGAAGTAAGTCGTTCTTTGCATGAAATCCATCGAAACGTAGATTGTAAATGAAATTGAGTGGGTAGGTTGTTATCACAGATATTTTTGAAATTAAATCGTTTGCATATGCTTTCTGCAGGGATGCCAGATTGGGGTAATCTCGGCGGATAAATGCGACCAAAATCTTTCTACGGTCCTTGAGGTTTTGCGTGGCGTGGTGTGTCACTCCAGGTGTTATTTTGACGTAGCCGTGTGGCGATAATGCCAGAAATGCAGGTTGTTTGCGTGATTCATTTAATGCCATCAAATGAATCACGCGAACAACCTGCATTTCTGGCATTATCACCGCACGACTACGTCAAAATACCACCTGGAGTGACAAACCACGCCACGCTAAACCTTCCGGACCGTAGAAAGATTTTGGTCGCATTTATCCGCCGAGATCACCCCAATCGGGCATCCCTGGCTTTCTGTTCTGAATAAGATTTTACTGGGATTGTGTAAGACTTCGTATTCACCGATTTTGGCGCGCAGAGAATTTGAACGCGAATGTGAAATTAGCTAATCGCCTACGCAGATTCGCTCCAAAAAACGTTTCCCAAAGCACACCCTAAGCTAAATAACCCGTAAAACTAAACCCAAGACGTCAGAATATACACTCCAGCAACACGTGGTATTTGTTGTTGTTGTGAAATTAGACGATTCTTCCGTGTTCAATGCTACCAACGCACCTTCAAATAAACAATAGCTATAGTTGTGACCCTGCAGAGGATTATTCAGGCAATGAGTGATTTCTATGCTCACTTTTATAAAACATCTTGAAAAATGCAAATTACTGGTGTCCACCATTGTTGTTTGTGACCAAAAGTGACACCGGATGAGGTTAGGGATAGTTTCTGGTAGGGCGATTGCAAGTTTGTTTACATGTATGTCGGTGAATAGGACTTTTCTTGTGGTATCTGGTGACTTTTTGTTATTTTGGCCTCGCCGGTTATGTAATAGCAATCAAAATTGATTAGTTTTGAGTTTTGAATCTGACACCATATAGAATGATGTGTCAAGTTCAAAATCAATTACTTATCGTTTCTCTTGTAACTTCATGCTTAATCAGCATAGAATTATCCTACGTTTTCCAACTTTTTTGTTGTTTGGTTGAATTTATTTAAGAACAGGTCTAAAACTGAGCTAGTTCTACCTTTATTTCGAATTGCACGTTGACATGTGATACGTATTTTTGGGGTTTGTAACAACAGTAACAGCAGTGTCAAATTAGCGAATGGTGAAGATCAAGATAGAACCTATCGAAGAGAAAAATATTGCGGAGGGAAAACAGTGTATCGAGCTATTCCGATACACAGTTTCATGTGTAATATTTTGAACTAAATAATCCAAATGTGTGATAGCACAAATTCGAAAATGCAAATTGCATTGTTAAATATTACTGTTTGCCAATCACCTTATGGACGAAAAAGTGAGCTTTATCTATTGCGTAAACAATCAAATAACAAAATTTGGTAAATCCCCGTGTAAACCATTGTACGTTTGGCGATAGTTTTTGGCTTGCTTGATTGTAGAGCTATTACTTTTGCACTTTGTCTGTGTGTTTCAATGACATTTCTATCTTTCCTTCTTTTTTGTGAGCATTACCAGTGTAACAACACACATGGTGTCTACCGGTGATGCATGCGGTTCCGGGATAAATAACCACACATTCCATACTTGTCTATAATTAGAAATTTAAACCGAGCTATTCGAAAGTGTACAGACAGCAACCACATCCGCGTTATTAATCCTTGGCTCTCTTGATGAATGATTAATTGATTGAGTCGCACATAATCACTGATTTTGTGGAACTTGTTTCAGAAATGCTCATATGGTGGATTAAAGAGTGGAAAAACTGGCCCGAGGAGGTTGTCTCTCATTTGACGGCGTTGTGGAGAAAGGCGCTTTTTGAGAAAATTGGCTACGCCAATTACAGAAACAAAAAGGAAATTGAGGAAAAATAAATCTTTGTTTATGTGAATTTTCTGTGTGATTTTTGAAATCCAGAGTCAAAAACAACCATTCCGGGATGGCAGAGTATTTTCCAAATATTTCAGAACAGTTGCCATTTCAGAACATTTTTGTTTCCGTGTGAACATTGTGAAAGTGCTTCAGCGACAAATTTAGAATAACACATTCATCGCTGAGGATGAACATGAAGATTCACACTGTTCCTGTTGAATGGTTTGCTTGTTTGCCGCTGGTATATGCTATTTGAGTTTACTCGTATCTGACAATTTTGACAATACATTGTCTTTTTTGAACACTGCTTGCATGAATGTGTGAATTTTATTTGGGTATTTGAAGATTTTTTAAAGGTTTTTTTTCAGTTTCTGGCTGACCTCAGTGCACCGGGGCCGAGAATAATTGATGCCGTAAAACGGGGTAACTTTCTAACACGGGGTTACGTTGGACACGTGATTTTGAGGCATTTTGCTTTGAGTTAGTGTTTTGATATTTTTCCTAGAAGAAGATCTTACCAGTATCCAGCACTATGCAGAAATCAAAGCTCTTATATACTCAAAGCAAAGTGCTGCCAAATTGTGTGTCCAAAGTTACCCCGTTCTAGGGTAACTCAAACACAATTGTAATTTTATTACAATTACAAAAATTTCTATCGCAGAGAGAGGGTAAACAAATATTGAACACAATTATAACAATTACAATTGCTAATGCACGTTTTCAATTTGAAATTTGCAATTGTAATTTTTGAACATAATTATAAATATTGCAATTGCTTTTGAGCGATTGCAATTTGACTATGTGCAATTGCAATTTGCGTCCGAAATTACAGTTGCATACTTTACAATTAAGAAAGTTACAATTGACGTTTCTTCTTGGGACATGATGACACCTCGGACGTACTAATTTATTACAAGGGTAAATTCACCGCACCACTACCTGCAGGGTGAATAATAT